>PVKU01005097.1:0-130728 GCA_004027475.1 Anoura caudifer
AGCTGTCGTCTCTTTTCAAAACTCACTTATTTAGTACTTATTATTTAATTTAACTACTTTGAAAGCCCTAAAAAATATTATCTTCATTATACAATGAAGAAAACAATGTGGCTAAGAGAGGCTAGACAAGGTCACTGTTAACCATGGATGATCCAGGATTTAAATTCAGATTTGCCTAGTTCAAAGCTTTTGCTGTCAAACACCATGTTAAAATATTTTTGGTATTTTATGTTTTATATATGTATAGATATTTAATATTTTAAAAGTTTTGTGATTAAATGATGACTATGATGTGGCTGTTTCTTGAACACTAAGAGGTTCAGAAAATGAACATACCAGTGACTAGTACCATATAGTACGGGGCTACTGAGAATTAAATGTGTTAATATTGCAACAGGCTTAGAAGAGTTCCTGGAGCCTATGGGTTGGCCAAAAAGCCCATTTGTTTTTTTTATCCATAAGATGGCTCTAGTAGTGCTTAGTTGTCTTTAACTCCATTCAAAACAATTTTGTTAGACTGCATTGTGACAGATGTATCAACATGCATTTAAAAAACTTACTAAAATGTGAATTTTTGTATAGTTATTTTAATATTGAAGATGGAAGAAATAGGTAACATTTTTGTAATATTATGCTTTATTATTTCATGAAAGGTAAAAATGCAACTGAAATACAAAAAAAAAAAAAAGATTTGTGCAGCGTATGGAGAAGGTGCTGTGACTTGAACAATCTTGTCAAAAGTGGTTTGCAAAGTTTCGTGCTGGAGATTTCTCACTGGACGATGCTCCACAGTTGGGTAGACGAGTTGAAGTAGATAGAGATCAAATTGAGACATTACTGAGAACAATCAATGTTCTACCATGTGGGAGATAGCCAACATACTTAAAATGTCCAAATCAATAAAGTTACTGGTGAAAATGAAAAATGCATCTTTTATTTTACAGAAAAAAAACCACACAAACTTTTTGGCCAACCCAATAATATGAACTTGGTAAATGGCTACCTCCATCTGATGCCATAGCCCCCGCCCTCCATCCTCTGGTATCCACAGAGTACAGTACAACAAATGCCACCTAATGAGGCAAGCCATCTGCTTGGTTGTTCACAGCATCCAATTCCCCATGAGACTAGACCTTTCATCTTCAGTGCCACTTGGTTTTATCAGCACTTCTAGAACATCCAGGCTTTGACAAGTTATTTTATACCTGCAAGGCAAGCTCATCCTTCATAGACATACACCCCTGCTTCCCACACTCCCCTAGCTTCCCATTATTTGCATTTCCTTTCTAATGGAATACTGCTGGTGGGTGGGGTACCCAACTAGGGGTCAGCACTGATAGAATTATGATGTTCAAAAAGCATCCAAAACATAGAACCACATACAGATAATAAAAGTGGTCCCCATTGTTGTTACATGACGTTGAGTGAGCTCTGACTTCTGCTACTCTATGAAGGAGTGACATCCTGTCCTCAGCAGTTCTGCTCTGTGCCTATGGCTTCTTATATGGAGTCCATTGCTCTCGTATTTGGTCTTCCTCTTTTCCTGCTCCCTTCTGTTAATATTTTTAGTAACATTACTGTCTTTTCCAAAGAATCTTGTCTTTTCATGATGTTCTGAAGGAGGACAGCTTCAGTTTTGCCACTTTTACCTCCAGTGCTGTTTCAGGCTTAATTTGCTCTAGGACTGGTTTGTTTTTCTTTCTGGTGGTCCAGGGCACCCTTAGTGTTCTCCTCCAACGTCATATTTCAAATGAACCCATTTTTTCCTATCAGCCTTCTTCACTGTCCAATTCTTGCATCTTTACATAGTATTGAATAAATGGGAATGTGAGAGTGTGGATGATCTTAGCCTTGGTCTCCAATGACACATGTGTGCTCTTGGTACTCTTTCCTAATTATCCCATTATGGCACCTTCAAGTCACAGCCTTCTCTTGATTTATTGCCTTCAGTCTGCATTTGAATTAATGACTGAACCAAGTTAAGCAAAATCCTTAACAACTTCAATGTCTTCATTCTCTATGTTAAAGTTGTATGTAAATTTTGCAGTCATAAGTTTTGTGTTCTAGATGTTTAAATACAGTCCTGCTTTGAGACTTTCTTCTTCCAATCTGAGGTCATTTCAGATCAGTGCTACTTCCTTCCCGTAAGATGGTATCCTCTGCATATCTTAAGTTATTGCTATTTCTTCCACCAATTTTCACTCCTCCTTCCCTTGAGTCCAGCCCAGCTTTTCACAAGATAAGTTCTGCAAACAGATTAAACAAATAGGGAGATAAAATGCAGCCTCGTCTGACACCGTTGCCTGTAGGAAACCATCGTTTCTCCACATTCTGTCCTGATAGTGGTTTCCTGTCTACAGCACAGGACAAATTCATAACCATCAATATAAAACCACAATAAAAGACCATCACCGAAGTCTACCAGTACTTCTAGTTTCTATGAAAACAGCCCTCCATCCGACTGTACCTTCTAAAAAATATTATGTTATGTCCTTAATAGATTATTAACAGAGCTGTACACATTTCCATCAGTAATGTATAAAGTTAAGGCATTTAATGAAATTGGCACATCAAAGATAATGAAACAAAATGGTGTTTCTCCCTCCCTGGAACACTGTGATCCCTATCCATTAGCAATCTAATGTGCCACAGTATGACGGCTATTTTCCCCATGAGAAGCAGTCCTCCATTTGTTTTTACACCAGACAAGTGAGAAGTAGGCGCACTGAACAGCTGAAACTATTTTGGTGAGAAGGTGGCAATGTTGTCACTATCTCCTTGGTTTTTCCCCTCCTAAATGGAGTCAATGTGTTGGTTTTGAATGCGGCTACACTAACATTGTCAGGACAACCAAATGGTGTAAGAGTGACCAACATCCCAGAATGCTTACACATTCATATATTTCTCCCTCTTACTATCAGGAAACAAACAAAGCATGCCTAATCAGTCAACTACTAAGTAGTACTTAAGCAAACAATTAGTTTTGAGTAATTGCCTTTTAATATTGCTTCCCTTCCCTGATAACTGTAGCCTACATTAAATAAAATGTTTTTGGAAATGATTATCACACATGAATGGTTTCAACAACTTTGGATCTACGTCTTCTGAAGCAGAATACAGAATTTTGAAGTAGAAAACTGAAAATAACATACAGAAAAGATCTGTCTTTATTTCTTAGGGAAAGGAATAGTCTTTCCTTCTAATATCATTGCTGGAGAGCTTGTGACTGAGCTTTGAAATCACAGTCTAAGGGGGTTCGTGTATCTCTGTGTGTGTGTGTTTTGTGTGTAAAGCCACCCACCACAAAGGAGGGATTATTTGGAGATTAGTGGTCAGTATAGCAATTAGGGAGTCATTAAACAAGTTTAAGACTTTATTCACTGTAGATTACAGCAAAGTCCTGCCAAAGAGAAACATCAATAAACAGCTAGGGCAGTGACAAGGGGCTCTTTGTAGTGAGCTGAGTAAGGCCTTGTGATCTGCAGGCTGGACAATGAATTAGTCACAGAGCAAGTCTATGAGTCCTTAAAACCAGCATACTGCTAAGTACAAAAGATAATGGCTAGCATGTTTAGGACAAACAGGCCCTTCAAAAAATAATCTCAGGGAGCGGAAGGAGGAAGTTGGAAAGATAACAGCAACCGGGACCAAGCCTTTGCCTTACGTTTCCTCACAAGAAAAATGCCACTGACTCTCCGTTGGCAAGGGTCAGTGTTCCACACAGCAACCATGCATGCATTATACGGGTAATTAGGTATGCATGTCCAAATTACTTTAGTGAAGCTGCAAATAAGTGTATCTATATTATAACAATTATTTTAAGAGAAGTCTCTTGTTTCTAAGTTCACATTGAAAAGAAGTTACTACATTGGAATTATAAACACCAGACAGTACTGTACCTACCAGGATGAAATCCCAGTATTAACTGCTATACAACTGATGGCTTTTAAAGCACTCCGATAAAACTGTCATCCGTAGTAGAAGACATATTTTTAAAATGTAATATAAAATATATACTTTCACATAAAACTACTTAAAATAGATTTTAATTAATGCTTAGACTTACATGTTGGTCCTGTTTACTTGCCTATAAAAAAGCATAATTGGTTCAGTTTCTTCCTAAGCAAAAATTTTATGTCATAGAATTCCAGGTTAAAGAAAGCTTATAGAAGTTAGAATGCCCAGGGACAGAGGAGGGGTTGTTAAAAACAAACAAACAATAAACTTCAAGTGAAAAATAGATTTTTAATGGACCAACATTTCAAAACTGTACCAATATTATGATTTAGAAGTCAAGTGCTTTTAATTCTTGCCTCACTATTTATTTTTCTATAAAGAACTTTTAGTTCCTCCAAAATAACTGGCTTTTATTATCTTGGAAGACTTGCATGAAAAAGAATAACTCCTACAAGTTTTTCCAGTTCATACTAATCTAACAGGTTATAATTTTTCTTTTAGAAAAGATGTTACTGAATTGCCAAGCAATTTTCACCATTAGAGTTCCAGTCTACTTTCAGCTTCATTTACTTCAACCCAATTATTTTTCCACAAGAGCCACATTTTCCTGAGACAATAAAGTTTCTAATGTTAAGGAACTATCATTATGTCTAATTCTCACCATGAGGGGATTACCTGTCGAATTCATACACTTGGTTTTTGAGTCCTCTATCTGCCACAAGATTTTCTTTTCCAAAATCTGCAATTTCGCAGAGAGATATCTTGCATTTAGAGGTTTTGTCAGAGGTTAAACACAGTGGGTATCACAAGTACTTATTATCTGTTTCCTGCTGGTGATAATCCAGGATTATGTAACCTTTAGTGGGTGATAAATTGAAGTACAAACCAGCCAGAACAAATATGTGTAATAACAAATAGGTTATTAGCAGAATGTGTAAACATCTGCAATCAGGCAATTATTGAGATAAAAGTGAGTTTATTATAGCATTCACTTATCTCTAGAAGTCTTCATCAACTGTAAAGTAAACTAACCAAGAAAAAATAACAGGGGTATAATTCATTAAAGAGGTACACTTCAAAATAATTAATATCACCCCCATAGTGAATATTATTTCTCAAATGTTAAATGTGTTAAATACTTTGTAAAATGCAATATATAAATTCTTAACCAGGGAACTGTAGTTCAACAGTAACAAATAATAACAAAAAGTCTTTAAATCAAGTAAAAATTTGCTAAACACAAATTTCAAGGATTTTAATAGGAAAAAAGCTATGGAATTAAACACAAAACAATAACAGCATCAGTGCAGATTAACAACCATGATTTCAAGCATTTATTGATATTTATAATGCTGTTTTCAAAGACAGACTGTCTGCCGGCGTGTGTCAATGAGAAATGTAACAGGACAACTAGACGAACAAGAACGGACTATGTCAGAAAGGACAATAATCACAGCAGCCATGAATCCCCTAAATCTGAGTTTCTTTCTAATCAGATGGAAAGAAACTAGATTAGTGTATGTTTTTAAACTATTTTATAGGATCAAACATTTACAGTATCATGGTATATCCACAGTGTATGCCAATCAATAGAAAAATAAATTACTGAAACTTTAATTTTTGTTTATCCTAAAGATGAGCGTTCTTGTCATTGAAATTATTTTTTGAAGTTTTTTTTTCCCTTCATGGCTTGAATGCTTTACAAGATTTTGCTTAGTGGAAGAACTTAATTATTGAATTAGAGTGCATGTTTTTCCATCTGTTATCACTATTTTTCCAGTTCAGCAACAATCCAGATTTTAAGAAAGCATCTATCTATTAAGAATTCATAACATCATGGAATTATTTAAGTCATGATTTTGGCTGTGATATTAATAAATAATAAGTATGTACACGTACAATACAGTGGTATTTAATTAAATTTGGTCATCACTCTGTGTGTCCAAGTTGGATCAGTCCTGGAAACTATCAGTTATTTGATACGTGGCTTTATTAACACTATGTAGTTCACTAAACTCTCGACTGTCCTCACCAGTCAATTCAGAGTATTGGACAAACACTGAATTGATTTAATTTCAGCCAAATGTAGATAAATTAGAAAACTTGTGTACTTATATATATTTATTTATAAATGAATGCACTGTTCTCTTTATCTTTCGAAATACTGATTCTAGGTTTCAGATGCCCATGAACTTCCTTCAGGGCCCTGAAAGATGGACTCTACTGTAACCAGATCTGGGGGCTACAAAACTGTGCCTCACAGTTTCTGTCATGGGCCTCCAAACCTATATTTTGGGATTAAAAAAATGTTTGGTAGCTGTGGCCACAGTATTCTTTCCGTTTGGCTTTTTGCTTTTTTCTGCATGTGTTATTTCCTCCTTTGGGGAGAGGCAGGATAGTGTGTTGGTTAAGAACACAAACTCTGTACCGAGACCTCACAGCTTCACATTAGTTTTTGGGTTTGTATGTATATTCCTTCAAATTGAACAATACCATGTCAAATTTCCAGGTAGTCTCATTTTCTTTTTTTTTTTTAAATAAATCATTTTTATTGTTATCCTATTACAGTTATCCTCGTAGTGCTCCTTCACAAGACCACTCTGTACCATGGCTGTGTAGAGGTACAGAGTAATGTTTTAAAGCTGAAAGTGACAGAGTAAATAGAAGAAATATAAGGTATTTCACCAAATGGATTTTTTCCCTAAAAATATGGAATGCTTCATGAATTTGCATGTCATCCTTGCGCAGGGGCCATGCTAACGGTCTCTGTACCGTTCCAATTGTAGTGTATGTGCCATTGAAGCAAGCACCAAACGGGTTTTTAAAGAGCTGGTTCTGACTAGATTTCTGGAAAACTCAGTTAAGAAAAATCTTCTAAGTAGGAAAAAAGTGAGTCATCTCTTATTCTTGTTATGATATTCCTCCAATTTTAACAATTGAAAATATTATATTATTTTTAATATTTTTTAAACTCAAGGAGAGCAAGTTAATGATATTTAATTCTAGAGTCCACATATCCATCATTAATTTGGTGGCAATTATAGGCAATGGGGATATTAGGAAGGGTTTTTACTTATCACTGATTTTCAAGTATTCAGCTATACTTATGCCTAATAGTAGGGGAACAAAGCTAATAACTACTCTTTCTATGAAATAATACTTAAATGATTTGATAAAAAGAGAGATTAAATGAATTAAATGCTATCATTTCCTCAGTAAAAATATATTAGTTTATTTGTTGTATGAGGCATATGTGGAAATGGATGTGTTAATTCCTAACTGAGCAACTATTAAAAAAAATAGTAGCTCAGTGGATTGAGTGCGGGCCTGTGAACCAAAGGATCACAGTTCGATTCCCAGTCAGGGCACATGCCTGGGTTGCGGGCCAGTTCCCAGCAGGGGACCCATGAGAGGCAACCACACATTGATACTTCTCTCCCTCTCTCCTTCCCTTCCCCTTTAAAGATAAAATAAATAAAATCTTAAAAAAAATCCAATTTAAAAAACATATCTGAACAATTCAGACATATTAGAACACATTCATTTAAAACTCAGTTAAGAAAAAGTATTTTCTGGAATATAATTCTATCAAAAGCTGCAAGCTTATTTTTAAATTCTGCCTAATTTTCCTTAATCTATCATTTCCTTATCTATCTTTCATTAAGCAGATATTTCAGAATTATTTGTTCATTTATATATTCTAAAAAACCAATAAAACATTTACTAAATGTACTGTACTAAAAGGACGAATAAGTAACATCAAAGATACAACTTTTTGCTTGTGTTCCATTATATTGGGACAATAAAGAAATTGAAGGCATGAAACTTGGTCTCAAGAATTTTACAGAATACTGGAGAGGATACACACACACAAATATTAAAAAATCATTGGTTTCCTCTTATGAGAGTGTTACCATCTCCATTCTGAAACTTCCGAGTACCAGTCAAGAAAATGGTCTTAAGGCTTACGTCTCCCATAAGTATTTCCTATGGGCAGTTCATTTTATTGCCTGTTTACCATCTGCTAAATTTCTTAACAGAAGTAGGAGAGTATATAATTTTCTAAAATATGTATCAAATTATAAATACTTCACATTTACTTTTAGTAATGTTTTTATTTTGAAATTTCAAATTATATTAAGGTATGAGATTGTTTTGTTTATTCAAAGGGAGTATCAATTTAAAACTTTAAAGACTTATATAATAAGTTATCTCAAATTTCCATTTCAGAGCTAATATTTATTTAATTGAAGACTTCTCTTCTGGAGATGAATGATTTTCATAGTGATAGAAACCATCAGTTTTATTTATTTATAAGAATAAAACTAAGGCTCATGGTTACCTAAACTGATTTGAATCACCACATCCATAAAGCCTTTGTATAGTTTGTCCATTTACATAGGTTCTTGCCTCCAAATGTGCACGATAATGTCATGTTTTTGTTTCTTCAGCATTTGACAAATATCTAATTAGATAAAGTTATGTTTTCCTAACATGTTACATATGACATATAAACTGGGTGATCATGGGAAATTAATGCAGGTGTTTAGAAAACAGAAAATAGCTGCTAATCATCATAATTTGTGATTCATTAGTAATTATAACTTCAAATTTAGGTTAATTTTCATCAATTAAAAATAATGAATGTTTGTTTTATATATTTGAATTGCTAAAAAGACCCATCAGGGTTGTCAATCAACTCTTTTCCTTCACCTTGACAAAATATAAAAAATTGAAAAGCATGTTCATAATGTGGTGAGTTATTAAATTGATTTTTATTAGGGAAGTTTGTTTTATAAAATCACATAATTTCAAGTTACATTTCCTTATAGATCTACTTCATTAAATTTCAAGTACTCCTCCTACCTTCTATATTTCCTTTTTAATATATTTTAAATTAAAATTTTTGATGTTCTTAATACATTTAAAATGTGAGATCTGTTATTAATCATGTCACAAATTGAACTACATCTTTCTAAAGGACACTTGAACTATATTATGATGATTTGATACTTTATATAGAGAGTTCACATGTTAGAGAGGAAAATTTGTGACTAATCCTATAAAATAGAAAACTTCATAAACTAAGATATTTTATTCAGTCCTAATTAGCAGGTATTTACTAAGTACCTCCTATGTGATGGTTGTTTTAGAATTTTAAAAAAGTTCATTCTTGAAAACTGGTAGAAAGACAAGATTACATCATTATGAAATAATTAAAGAATAATATGGAATTTTATAGTAAAGGAATATAAATACAATTAATTCCATTAAGAATCTTAAGGTATACTTGGGATATAACACATATAAGTAAGGACTAGATAGGGCTTCCAACTGCTTAACTGCTACTAATTTGACCTTTCATCAGTAATGCACTGACCTTTGACTATGCACTCACTCTTGCCTCTGGACATGGGATATGTGGATGACTAAAAATGTTTCAGGGGGTGTCTAGCCTAGAGGCCCCTTAACACTTCAAATGTCTCAGAACTAGAGAAAAGAATAAAATCAAACTCTATTCTCTGTTTCCTACAGATGTTTCCTGGAAAGTGGTAAAAAGCCAAAAATACAGGACTACTATCATCTTTTCCTTCTGTTTCATAAATAAGTAATTCACCTCTCAGCAGTGCTAAGTCACCCTGACCATCTTTGACCTGCCCTTGCCAATATTAAGACCAAGCAAAGACCAATGTGACTGAGCTCACACATTGGTTTCAAATGGGTTCTGTAGAGCTCCAGGGTACAAGAGAAGAGTTAGCATCCTATTACAATAATCTTTATTATTATTATTATTATATTATTTTATTTTATTTTTTTTACCTTGGAGGCCCATGTGAGGCTTCTTTCTTTCTCTCTCTCTCTCTGTGTATGTGTGTGTTGGGGGGTTAGGAATGGGGGCTAGATAGATTCTGCTGCTTAAAACTTCTTTAGGAGTCCTACTGATAGAGAGTCTTACAGGAAATCAGTAATTATGAAAATAAAGGTTGGCTGACATTGTTAAAGAACACTTAGCCAAAGGGAAGGAACTTGCAGTGTTGATAAAATTTGCAGTAAACTGAAAATAAGAGAAAGGGAACTTTATGCAGAAAGGTGGAAACGAACCAGAAAAAGTGGATTGCAAAAAATAAATAAATAAATAAAAGGATCAATTAGAAGGTATACATGAAAAAGCAGGAGATAAATTATAGCAGAAAGGTGACACTAGATTATGAAGGGACTTGGGCTTCAGTATGAGATGTTTTATGAAGAAGGAGAACAAACCCAGCAATGAGAGAAGATGAGTCTGACAGCTTTATGGGGAATCCCATGATGTAGAAAAGTTGAAAGCAAGGTTGCTTTCAATTACAGATCCACTGCAATCATACAGTCATAAGACAATGAGGTCTAGTATTATGATGACGACAGTGGGAAAAGATAAAAGGGTCCAGAGAGAACATTCTTATATACCTATGCAACTATTACATATTAAACAGTAAATGAAATCATTAATTTGTGCCCCAATTCAATGAACATTAAATGCAACATTCCTACAATATCCCATTGGGTAAGACTCTAAAACTATAACAGAACAACTTAGACATAATTGATCCTCTCGTGAAGCAAGCGTGTAATGAGGGACACTGAACTAAATGATACTAAAGTACTGGCAAGAAAAGCAGACATTTTCTTCCTCCTTTGCTCACTGTTATATTCCTAGTGCCTAGGATAGTACCTGGGCACTATGTATGACAAGGTCTGTCCAAAAGGTATCCAGCCATGTAATATGAAAAATAGACATTTACTGAAGATATAACATACAAGAAACATTGTACATAAGACAATGACTCCTCAGTCCCCTACAAAGTAGGCAACTTGGGACCTCACACAGTTCTCCCAATTGCCATCAGCTGCCCTGTCATATTTTCCTGAATCTCATCGGTAGTCTGAAATCGATTCCATTTCAAATGTGATTTTAGTTTTGGGAAAAGCCAGAAGTCACCTGGGTGATTTGATGTTTCACCAAAATACTCTGCATGAGATGTGATGCATGAGTGGGCATATTGTTGTGATGAAGCTGCCAATCACCGTTGCCCGTAGCTGCACAGCCTTCTGAATCATCTGAATAGCTTCTGCAGAGGAATGTTCAAGCTTAAAGCAAAATTTGATGTAGACTCACTGCTCTACACATTCAGTCATTTTGAGTGTGATGACCACACAGTACACATACTCACTCAATGGTGTCTACCGCCCCCACTGACTAGTACAGTGAAGTCATCATTTTTCTTGCCTGCACATTCTAGTCTACTCTCCTTGGCTACCATGTTATATCGATGTCAAGCAAACAATTCTCACTATATTATCAATGGATGGACTTTTTCCAGACAGACCTTGTATTTGTTATATGAATGAATGAACAGTGCGGTGGGCATGGTGGACTTGGTGAACTTACCTGGAGGGTGTGGTACTTAAGCGGAAACCTAAAGACTGAAAGGAGTTAGTCACTAAATGGTGGGGACAAGAATAGGGGCTACTGCTCACAGCAGAAGACACAACTTGTGACATTTAAAATGTGAAAGATCTGTAAACTTGGAGACGAGGTAAGAAACGAAAAGAGATGACACTGTAAAGATTAACAAAGGGCAGAGAATGAGAGTTTTATCATCCAAGTTAGGAAGTTTGAACTTCAGCCAAAAAGGAGTCATTGAAAAGATTCTGGCAAGAGGAAATAGTCTACCTCACCTCTGAGAAGTCACTGTATCTATCTCAGCCTAAGGTTCCTAATGAGGAGAATAAGGACAACAGTAGCTACCAGGCCCAGTGACTGTGAAGATTAAATCTGACAATGTTGCAGGAACTGGCCCAGGTCAGTAACTCAAGATAAGGGAAGTTCCCTATCACTATGATACCACAGCTCTCTTCGGCTTCTCTTGAATGGAGCTGCCCCCCTTTATAAATGATCACAATAATATTCCAAAGTTAAAATATCATTAGCATCAGCCTGGATAAATAGTTTAGTGTATCTTATATCAATATTCTGCCTTCTTTTCTTAATGCCAGGTAAGGGGGGCCTGAGGGTCCTCACAGCACAGTGCCAACAAGGTGGCATTGCTTCCTTACTCTCTTCTCATACATGGCTAAATCAGAAAAATATGACTGTAGAAATATTTAAAAAGAAATTACCTATGAATAAATTATATAGGAATTACTATTTTGGTATCGAGTAGCATATTTTTATTGGCACAGTTTAAAATTTCCATCATTTATAAAGTCCCTTAATTGAAATTAATTATTAAAGTAGCTAAATATTCACAGGTTTTTAAATTATTAATTGATGCACACTATGCTTTCCACTGTTTGTAAATATAATGCAGTTAAAATGAAGCATGAGTTTCAATGTTTATCTTAAAATACAGAGAATCAGAATTCATAACAGCCTCAAACACAGCATGGAAGTTTAAATGCTCCTTAGAACACTGGTGGAAGGGGTATAAGATGCCACAGGCAGGGGTGTCCAACCTTTTCGCACCTCTGGGCCACACTGGAAGAAGAAGAGTTGTCTCGGGCCACATATTAAGTACACTGCAATACGTAATCACAAAAAAACAAAATCTCATTTTAAGTAAATTTACAATTTTGTGTTGGGCTGCATTCATCGCCATCCTCGAGCTGCATGCAGCCTGCAGGCTGCAAACTGGACACCCCTGCTAGAGTCGTAAGCTACGTAAAAGATCTGCTCCCTAGATTTTTGGAAATCTTGTAATTAACAAAGATTACCAAACATAGTATTTCCCCATATAATGTAGTAAAGTATAAGCCCTCACTTCATACAAAAATGGATCTGGGCTTTAAAAATGCCTTCCTAACTTTCACTCTCATATCAGTTTCTCTCTGCACATTGGTCTTATTTTCTGCTACTACAGTTACGTCTCCCTGTGATCATCCTCCAAATCCCATCCTGCTGGGATGCTGAAATGAGAGGTGGATCCACCAGTTCCAGCAAAACTGAATCATGGAACAAGTGTGACGGGCTCCCTGCAGGTACCCTGCTTACCCTAAATCAATCAACAAGTCTACCGACTGGCCGGACCTTGCTCAGGCACCCACTCCCCGTTGTTAGTGGGAGTGGTACAAAGCCAATAATCAAAAAGAGTATTCCCGGCAACCACAAGCAGCATGTTGTGCATTTAAAAAAGGCTGAAATTCTTATACTTCTGTTTACCTTGAAGATCATTTCAGTAGCCATTCTAGTGATTTTGCTAAAGTTTTAGGTTCTCATTTGAGCAATGTTGGCAGGACATGGAAAAATTCATTGAAACAGTTTAATATTCACTTTGGCTAATATCTCCGCAGAATTTATGATGGACTCATTTATATTACAGACCCAAATCCCCAAAGAATATAACATTCTACCCTTTAGTTTATCTAAAGCCTTTCTTTCTGGCTAAGTCATCACCTCACCATGTCCTGATTCCAATGAAATTGGCTCTCTTTGCATGGACATACTTCTTCACAAAATATATATACACAGATATACAGGTAAACATATGCACAATACTTAAAAAAGAAAAAAGTCAAAATGAAATTCAGACACTGAGGAGTCTGCTAGCCTAATGCATGAGCTAAATTAATACATGTGTAATGAACACTCTGAAAGGTCAAGTCTTAGACTGTAAAAACCGTGAAAGCCAAGACTCTACTCTTTTCGTACTATATCCTATGATGTCCAAAGTATGGTGAAAACATTTTAAGTACCGTGACTCATGTCTCCGAAGATGGCAGCAGTTTTCCTGCGAAGATCAAGTGTTAGAAAGGCATGGAAAACTGGACACGAAGCAACTACATAAAAATCCACTTAGGGGATGATCTAATGTTAAACTGATTCAAATTCCTGTAAGGATTAGAAAATTCTACGTTAAGTATACTTTCCATATTTCTCTTTCCATAGTTGTCATTAACATGGTATTTACAAAAGGCTTTCTGACAGAGATACAAAAGGGATGAGTTTTTCAGTATTTCAGGCCTATTGCTCCCAATTTGCAGTCAAAATGCTCATTTCCCAGAATGGTATTTGGGAAATCAAGACTGCTTCCTCTGGAAATATTGATGGTACAGACACACAGACAATCATAATGAAACTCTGTGTATGATGCACCTTTTATTCAGAGTACCTTCAAGCACTTCACAAACCCAACAAACTCATGCTTACCCAGCAGTGAAGCGCTCAAAAGCAGATAATGCCTTGTGGTTTTACAGAGCAAATTCTTAGGTGTTTCAACCAGAAAATAAACACATCTTCATTCTCCAGAGATTTCAAATACATCTTACATAAACGAAATCTGTTTGTTGGAAATTGTCCAAGCAATCAAAATCTACAATGCTGTGCTTACGAAGGCTGTTAAAACTACATTAACACCTCAAAGCTGTTAGGATGTTGTTCTGTTCCATGTTTGAGGAAAGGTACTTCGAAGAGTGAACGGAATCCTCAGGGACAACTTTGGGTTTACAGCTTATACCTTGGTAACCTATTTGGTACTGTAGGACCTTTAGGATGTGGTCCAAATTTTCCTCCACAGAGAACTGAAATCTTGTTTCCTCCTATATTAGCCCAAAGATTTGGTTTGGGCTGTATTACTTTTTCACAAAAAACAGATCTCCCATTCCCCATTGCTATCCTCTGCTTTATTCTGGGACATATGTTTCCTCTACTTTGAACTCATCTGATATTCGATAATGAGTTGAACTGTGTCCCCCAAAGATAAGTCCTAACCACTGGTACCTATGAATGTAACTTTATTTGGCAATAGAGTCTTTGCAGATACAATCAGGTTAACGTGAAGTCACACTCCATTAGGGTGGTTCCTAATCCAATATGACTGGTGTCCTTATAAAAAGAGGAAAATGCAGACAGAGACACAGAGGCCTTGTAAAGACTGAGGCAGAAATGAGAGTCCTGCTGCCACAAGCCAAAGAAGGCCTGAGGCTACTGGAGGTAGCAACAGGCCTCGAAGAATCCTCCCCTAAAGGTTTCAAAGAGAGCATGGCCCTGCCAACACCGATTCCAGACTTCCAGCCTCCAGAACTGCGAGACAACACCTTTCTGTTGTTTGAAGCAACTCAGTTAGTGGAACTTCATCGTGGGAGCACTAGGATATGGATACATTAGAGTTATTCAATTATTTGAGATCTACTCACACACACACATGCGTACATGTGTGCGCACACAGAAATATCTTCTTAAACAAGTTCATGCAGTATTTCTAAGCATTTTAAATGCAGAAATTCAATGAATCCTCAAATAACTTAAGAGGAACACCTAGTATTCATCATCATTTTCCAGACATGGAATTGAGGAAGGTTAAGTAACTTGCCCGAGCTGGTAAGCGGCAGAGGTAAATTCACACCCAGGCAGTCTCCCTCTGAGGCCTACGCCACCGAGGATGCTCTTGGTGTCAGCCACCACATCTCTGCCACGTACACAGGACTTCCTACAGCCACATGCGGCCAAGACTTATGGTAAACAATCCTTCACAGAAGATGTTTTAGGCCACATACTTTTCTAGTCTGCCCTATTCCAGTAAGAGGTAGGTTATGTGCTCTGAGAGATGACATAAAAATCCTTTACAAAATCAGGATGAGGGAGGTCTGGGTTCATGGGTTCACACTCATTACTTTGACAAGGTCCTGTAAGTTTTAGATGACTGCAGACTGAATGCGTGGCATGCCACTCCTCAAAGTCCTAACGCAATAGTTTGCTCTGAACTCCGTATTTTTTAAACACACACCAACAAAACAGAATACCCTAAGGGAATATGGTCAACGTGATTCTGGGTCATGAAAATGCATTTTATAAAAAAAACTGGGGCTCTCTGGTTTAGGAAACAAAATAGCAACACAGTAACTGTTCTTGAGAACTTGAGAGGCTTCTGTGCAACAGATGAGCTGTCAACCTTATTTTCTGGGTTTTGGACGGCAGAATAAAGGCAAATGAGTGAAAGTTATAAGGAAGCCTATTTGTCTACTATATAAAAAAAGATTCGTTTCTAACGAGAAAACCATTCACAATGGGATGGCAGGCATGATGAGCTCACCCACGCTAGAGATATTTAAGCCAAGTGTAAAACACTAAGTTGTTACTGTTATTTCATCATATCCCTGTGTCCTTCCTTCATTTTCTTCTTTCTGATTAATGATTCTTTTCACTTAAGACAACTTACTTTGCATAAACAACTTGAAAGCTGGTTCAAATGGCAGCCACCATTACCTAACTATTAGTTTCCTAACACTATGACTTTTCTAAGATATTAGTATAGTTACTTAATGTTCTCATCTGTAAAACTGAAATAATAATATTCCAGCTTGCCAGGCTGTCTGAGGACTAAAAGGCGTAATGCTTTGTGATTGTCACTACCAATTTCAATGACCTTAAGACAACGTCATTTATAAGATATGCAAGTATTTTAGGTATTACTAAATGAAACAGTTAAACAATGACATGTTTTCTTATCACTAAAAGCCTTTATTTTATACTTTATAAAAGAAATATTGATTAATATATCCTGAAACCTTTTCACTGACTTTGACTCATCAGAACCCTTTTCCACATTAGTCACCGGTGTTTGTCCACAGTTAACATCATCTGTGCTGTTGAGAGGCTCGTGATGCACTGTTTTGGGTGCCGTGTTCTAGCACAACCACCAGGATTCTGCTGTTGGCCTTCTTGCCTGGTGCATGACAGGCAATCCTCTGCTTGTATGTTTGTAAGAAAACATAATGGGCTTCATCAGATTATGGTCATCATCATTTCTGTCTCATAAAGCACACGGCCTTTGCTTTGTGTGAAAACAGAAAATTTCAGACAGTCCTCCAGGAGAGAATATTTTCTTTTCTAATATTAAATGCATACGTACTTCAGTGTCCTGTTTCTGGGCCTTCCTACCTGGTAACATTTACTTCCGATGCCCAATGATATTTTTGAAGACATTGTGAATAGCAATTAAATCTAATACATGTGGCTCCAAATAATGCACATCACTCAGAGAGACCACAGTGTAAACAGCCATGACTGACTCGGTGCGTGTGCACAGTGACAGCTATGCCATGGCTGCTGTGTGACTCCTGTTTGACCAGTGACTGTGAGACCCAGGCAAACTTCAGAGAAGTTAGAACATAAAAAGTGTGCATTGCAGAACTGGTAAAATATGGAATCGTTTGATTACTGTATTGCAGTTTTCCTCAACTGTCAGGAAGTGTTGGTCTTTTTAAAAAAATTTTTATTTTAATTGTTCATGTACAGTTTTCTGTCTTTTACTCCCATCCAAGCCCCCCCCCCCCCGGGAAGTATTTGTCTTAATATGTATCCCTATATTTACATAAAAGGAGGACTCAATAAATATTGGCTTTGTGGAGTAGAAGCTACTCCCCTTATAGAGGGGATTTTCTGGCATGGTCTGGAGTACAGGACTGCTAAATTACTTTCTGAACCTGTGATACTTTCATCCCAAAGCAATTAAAAAGAAAGATGGGGAAGGGACAGGGCATCTGACAGATTATGCCTTAAAATGCAAACAAAGACTACGTCAACTAAGGTGTGATTACACAGCTAGCTGTCCCTGTGGCTGAGGTGCGCAGTTCCCAGGGCCCTGCGCCCAGCTGGTGTGAGAAGGCACATAAACGTGTCCCTACTCACCCGGGAATGCCTTTGGGAGGTCGTGTCAATTCCACAGCTCTCTGTGGACCCCCTCGGTGCCGCCCTCCCCTCCCCACCTGGCCAAATCTAGGTCTTCCTCAGCAGGGGTAGGCTGAAGCCCTTTGGAAGAACTGAGCCACCACCGTCTCAGGTTTAGGTTCCTGCCTGTGCACTATTTTCTCTTTTCATTGTTGCCGATCTTACTATTTTCCAAGGGCCTTCAACCCACATTAGTTTTAATTGGTTGATGCAATGGTGTGCCCCCTACCTACTCCTTATGTAGATGAGCAATCCACCACTCTCCACGGGCTGACGGTGGGCATGTATAAGTTTGGGAAGTCCGCTATGGCTCACAGCTGTCAGTCCTCAAGGAAAAAAATTAAAATCCTTCCACAAAAGAACAAAACAAATAATCTCAAAAGGACAAGGACTTTGCCTTCACTGTTCTGTGTTAGATAAAACAGGTTATTAATATGAGCAATTGGATTTCCACTTCTGTAAAGCTGAGATCTTACTGATCTTAAAGCAATGCTTACACTATGCTACTTTCCTGGGCAGAAATAATCAATGGTTGCCCTTTGACTAAATGACAGAAACCCAAATTTTCTGTCATAGCACCTCGACGTCCTTTCCTCTCAATATGGTCTGGCCCTATCCCATTTCTCCGGCCTCCTCTCTGGTCCATTCCTGTGAGAAGTGGCGTTGTGGCGGTTCCAGTCTTCAAGTGCATAATTTCTAGACAAGTAACTAAACCCCAATGGACTTCAGGATTCTAATCTCTAAAAATGAGGGCAAGACATCTACTCACTGGCTCACTGTGTGATGTGATATTTCATTGCCATGCATACCATGTGACTTATAGAACATGTATATTAATGGTACCTAGAAAAAGCATTCCACTCTGCACCCTCAGTTCTCTGAAATCTTACCAGGCTTGCTCTTCTACTAGTCATTCCATACCTGTAATAAATACATATGTGATTCTACACAGTTATACGTAAGGTTACAGAGCAACTTCATACATGGTGCACGTATGCATAAGGTTGCTTACATATGCTACCATATATGGTTAATAACTTCATATCTAACATAATATGAAACTAAAATGAAATTGTATGAATTATATGAAAGTAATGTAAAATAATTTGAAAATCTGACATATTAAGGAACACTTTTAAAGAAACCTTTCACAGTAAACAGCCTTAAGTATTTTATAACAGTGATAAGTGAGTCTTAGATTCAGAGGAACGATTAAAGGTAAGCTGGCTGGTTAGTGACAGGGCCAGCCCCAGGGCTCTCCCGATTCTGTGCACAGTAACATTCACGCGTCCCAGGCTTGATGAGGTACTCAGACGACACAGGCAGTCTTTTTGTGGCCCCTACAGCCGCCAGTATTATGCCTTCCTTGCATTTGCCCCTTATGAGAGCTCAATAATATCTTGTTTGATCCCTACAAAGAATATGGCAAATGTGTGAACGGCGCTTTAGATGCAAGTATCAGACAGTGGACCCGAGCAGAGCCCTGCTGTTTTTATACAGTAGAAGGGGTCCTATACCCACGCGGCAGGATTTCTGTTTGTTGTCTGTCTTCACCCTTTAAGTACTGAGCAAATAAAATAAAGGACTTTAAGTAACTTCATTCTGTTTTCCACTGGCTTTGAGTTTAAATCTGTCTCAATGGCTCCTATTACTTGAAAAAAAAAATGCCAATGTAAGTAGGACAATACATTTAATTCCCTAAAGTCCTTACAATTTCATTTTCCCTTATGGTATTTTAAGCCTTCTGGCAAAATGACATTACTCTATCATTGCAGGTTTTATGTCTTTTCCATTGCATTTCCAATGAACTTTACATAGTACTTTCATATTTGACTAACATAGAGTTCTGACTGGAAGTGAATGATTAGGAGTAGGAATTTCCCATTCTAAGCAATTCATTTATTTAGTTACATAGCAGTTTTTTTAAAAGGTAATTGATATTTATCTAAATCTCGTTCAGGCGATTACTTCTAAAAACGGCCATTTGTCTTCAGTAAAGTGGAACTCATACTATATTTCTCTTTGTAATTTACTTCTCAAATTCATTTTAATTTTAGTGTATATCCATACTGAGTTCTGAGTGCAGAATTCAGCACTAATGATTTAATATCCTCATTTGCAAAATACTACCCTTTCAAGTTGCAGATCTCAGCAGACAACTAAACTGCATGCTCCACGTAGATTCCCTCTCACGTTAATGGCAGGTACACGCTGCTAGTCTGGAACAGCTCTCTTCAGTGGTACTCAGAACATTAATCATGAACTATTAGATACCAGAGACACCTTCCTTCCCTTCTTCATCCCTTTTTCAGTGCTACCTTTCCTGGATGTGATGCATTAACTATGTGAATCAGAATTAACATGAAAAATATGTGTTCCACCTTGTGTTTTCACTTGGGAAGAAAAAAATTCAAGTTTGACACTTTTTAAAATTGATTTTAGACAGAGGAAAGGAGGGAGAAAAGAAGGGAAGGAGGAAGGAAGGAAGGAGGGAGGGAGGGATGGATGGATAGAGAGAGAAACACTGATTTGTTGTACCATTTATTTACGCATCCGCTAGTTGATTCTTGAATGGGCCCTGACTGAGGAATGAACCCACAACCTTGGTGTATCGGGTAGATGCTCTAAGCAACTGAGCTACCTGGCCAGGGCCTCAAGTTTGAGACTTTTTTAAAGACACTTTTAGTAAAAGTCAAATATATCATGGTGAGGATATAAACACTGGATTATAGACACAGAAATGAAGCCATAACTATCATGCGGATAGTCTGAAGCTCTCAAAGTATGCAGTTATGTGTACAATAACACTCTAGTTCCAGGTCTGGTGCTCTATCTACTCACAGACACACATTTTTTTAATATATCATTAAACTGAACAGAAACAATATTTCCTGTTTCTAGCATTCTATTTACCTGAATAAAAATGAGTAAACATAAGGATTTGGGTTTAAACTATCTACGAGAAACCACTCTCTAATAGCACATTTTTCATGGAAGACTCAGAAATTTTTGATTATTTGCTTATGATTCAGAAAAAAGGGATACAACATGGGGAGAAAAATAATACAATCTCATGATGTACTAAGGTCAGTATTTTACATCTCTGCTCAAAAGCCTTCTGTGCCATCCTGTCTGAATTGAGTAAAAGGCCTTAAATGTTCTGGTCCCCAACTCCTCTTCTAACCTCAGCTTTCCTTTCTCCTGGGCATAAACTTTGCTTCAACCAAAGAAGCATTGCTTTTTCTAAGCACAGGAGACCAACTCCCACCCCAGGGCCTTTGCACTTGCTATCCCTTTGCCTGAAGAATTCTTCCCTAAACATGTGCTCTTCTCTCGTCTTGTTTTATTCAGAATCCTGCTGATGTGTTGTCTTCTCAATGACCTTCCCTAATTTTCCATCTTCCATTCCCTACCAGACAGACATGTGCCATTTCTTAACCTTCTTTCGTCTTCTTTATAGCACTTGTTACAGTCTCTTATGTACTTGTCTAAAACTTACCTATTAGGTTGCTTTTCTCCTCCACTAGAACACAGCTTCCTGCGAACAGAGACTATTTTGTTCACTACTGAATTACAACATATTGATAAATGAGCATATGCTGCAACTCAACCTATGAGTCTATGCCTGATGCTAACATACAAGGAGAAGCCAGTTACTGACTTAGAAGCAGCAGGAGAGCAGTGATGTCATCCAAACACTTGAGGCAGTAAGGAAGGAGAAACCTGAGTAATGCCAAACACACATGACAGGCTTTCAAAATGAGTAACAGTAACAATATTGATAATACCTATCACTCACCCACTGTCCTTTTTCCTTTCCCTCTGGTCTCACAAGGTCTTTACTTCTACCTAAAGCTAATTAGTCCATCAGTGTTCCCATGCTGAATTTCTCAAGGTTCATGCTCCATCATTAATTATTTACTCTGCCTCTTATATTTCTGACTTCTTTTCTACTGTTTTTTTTTTTTTTTTTTCCCTTTACCTATACACATCTGAGTCTCTCACAGTCAAACAGTCTTTCCTGGCCCTGTCACCCTCTCATGCTACTGTGGTACATTTCTCCTCAGTCGAGACACCTCAAAGAGTGGTCCACCCTGAGTGTCTTCCTTCCACCCTTAATCACTCTCGGTTGACTACAACAGGACTGTCCTGTCCCCAGCCATTCTACTCCGTTCCTAGGGACAGTTACTTCCTAACTGCCAAAACCAGCAGGCATTCTTGAGTCCTTCTCTGCTCAACTTTTATTAACACTAGCCACGTTGGTCCAATCAGGCTGCTATAATAGAATACCAAAGACAAGGTGGCTTATAAACAACAGAAATGTATTTCTCGAAGTTTTAGAGGCTGGAATATCCAAGATCAAGGCACCTGTAGATTTGAGTCACTGGAAAATTTGGTGAAAGGGCCTGTTTCCTGGTTCACAGACAGCCATCTTCGTGCTTTTCCCTCACATAGCGGAGGGGATGAGGGAGTGCTTTGATGTCTCTTTTAAAAGGGCCCTAATCCAATTCATGAGGTCTTCACCCTCCTGACCTAAGCACCTCTCAAAGACTTCACTTCAAAATACTATCACATTAGGATTTAAGTTTCAATATATGAATTTGGAGGGACACAAAAATAAGTAGTTTTCCACTTGCTTTTCTAGCCACAATTTCTCAATCTTCTCTGCTCCTCTTCTTTTGCTTATTTCCTTACATGCAGGCATTATCCCCAGGTTTGTCACTATCCCCTTAACAATCTCATGACTTTACCACTGACTATATAATGGAAGCTCCAGAATAACATCTCTAATCTAACCTGTCAGCTGAACCGTAGAGAAATGCATACACAGCAGCTAACTAGCAACTTTGCTGGGGTGTCACATAAGATGACCACATTCAGCGTGCCTAAGATGAATCCGTTGTCTTCTCATGCAAACCTGTCCCCACACATATGAGTATATCCTGTCTTGGATGATGGCATCACTGTCTATTCAGTCACACAGACTTGTTTCAATGTTGGTGTCCTCTAGCAGACTTTGACATTATTAAGGGCAGAGGCTACAAACAGGCATACTTTCGTAGATCTTATGGGTTCGGTTTTGAACCACCACAATAAACAAGTCATACTCTTTTTACTGCTGGAAGATCTTGCCTCCAATTTGTAGAAACACAACATGCGTGAAGCACAATAAAGCAAAGTATGATGGAACAAAGTGAGCTGTATTTGCCAATCCTGTGCCTGTAGACCCTAGAAATGCAAGTGCTCAATAAATACTTTGCACTAAGTAGAAGAATGAACATTCTACTTAGTCCACCCTAACCTACTTGCAGGCATTCCCCAAGGTTGATTATTTATGCTTAAGGTAGGTTCTCTCACAATATTTCCTATGCTGCCATGTCTGGCTGAACAGTAGGGATCCTGTGCAGGGTTCCATGCTGTACGCAGTGTTTTCTAAAATTACTTGACCTCAAACCAAGGTCAGAAATATTTTATATCATAAGCCATTAGAAATACACATCTTTACAAACAAAAGGGCTATATGAATACTTCCCTTAATTTTGTATAGTAAACTGACATTTTCTTTCTTATTGTAATCATTTGCATCACAGTAAACAGCAGACTGATGACAATGAACTGCTGTCACATCTCACAGACTGCGTGTGACACATGCTTAAACTCCGTACAGATGGTATTTTTAAAAAGTCCTGGGAAATTTAAATTTCTGAATTAGCTAAGCATTTCTCTTATTTAACATTTAACTATACATATTATTGAAAACCATTCATCATTTGTCGAAACTATGGAAATATCCATGTAAATAAGTGAAAAAAAACATAGAATATTTAAAAAGAAATAACATACTATTTCTCCGAAGTTCACACATTGCTTCAAACTATTAAAAATCTGTGACGGTCCATCCCAGCTTAAATGAATATAGAGAAAAGTGTTTTGTTTACCAGATATGACCTTAAATTCATAAAAAATATTATGTTAAATGTGAATAATGTTCTTTTAAGCTGTGTTTCATATTTTATTTAAGTTGATAACCCTTTATGACAGGCATTTTTCAAAGTGATCTTCAACCTGGTCCAGATGTAAGTATCAGGAACCTAAATTTAGGAGAATTCAAGTTTAAGAAATTCAAATTCAAGTTCTCCATTCAGATTTAAAGGTGGAATATTCATGTATATATGAATCTTCTGTGTTTTAGTCTCTGTGACTCTACGAACTTCCTAAGAGTATCTTCTCTGATTTATCCAAAAATACCTCAAAGTGTAGCTAAGATTGTGTAGGAGTGCTGCAGCAAAGCTACCATCTATCAAGTGTCTCTGCAGGTCAGGCAAAACACTAGATGACCCATGTCATTCACAATGGTCACAACGATCCCAAAGGTCAGTGCTAACCCGTTCACAAAGGAAGAACTAAGTAACGAATGTGATTCAGACATACAGCTAGGAAGTATAGGAATCATCAGTATGAAAACCAGAGAAAGAGCGTATTTTATCATGTATTTACTATATGCCATACATTGTGCTTTACACGTAGCATCTCATTTAATTTGTACAACAACCCTCTGAGACAGGTACTATTTGTATACCCATTGTTTTTCAGATTAGGAAACTAAAGCTGAAAAAAGGGGAAATAATTGGTGCAGGGTACATAGCTATTAACTGGTATTCCTGTGATTTGAACCCAATTTCTCACAAAGTCTAGGCTATTTCCATAAGCCTCTCTGTTGCTAAATAAACGTAGTGAATAGTTGAAAACTGGTAAGTACTAGATTTGGAATTCAGGGTTTTTCTTTTCTGGCCAGTAATTTCCCATTTCCTCAATTCTTTAGAGCATGCAATTAAATTCTGGCTTCATTTCCTTTACACTCTGTAAAAAGTCACTGTGTTATTAAATAATTTAAAATGAATTTGAAGAATACAGGCATTTTTCAACAATGCCATGAGAGGTTCCTGGCTTGCCGTAGTGTATGATCAAAGAATTCAGAAGGATGCCTTTTATCTGAGAATATCAAAGGCCACTAACTAAAAAAAGACACAGAGTTCTTATTACACTGAGGAGAAAAAGCTGAGTCCACTGAAATACAATATAAGAATGTTGGCATACAGGTAATTCACAGATATTATTACCTTTGCTACTTGAAATTGAACCAATCTGAATTCTTTCCAAGAGCTATTCTTTTAGAAGTGTAATATACTCAATTCATTTATTATAATCACCACTTTTCCCTGTTGGTACTCTGCCATACTTCATCCACACCTGTGCGCGCGCGCACACGAATTTACAGATTCAAATTCCGCATCCACTTATCATGCTTTTTCTCCTCTGTGGCTAATTACAACCCATACCATAAAACAGTGTTATAATTTTTACAACTACAAGATGAAAATTAACTGATTATCTATCCAAGTTGTCACAAGTCTCTAATTACTGTGAGGGCAGATGAACATTTCCAAAATGTAGTTAATTAAGTAACTTGATGTCTTCTACGAAGGTCCATGTTTCTGCCTAAATCCGGCAATTTAACTGGCCTGGGGCACAGTGCAGGCAGTATCAATCCCTTCTTAAAATGCTTACCTCAAATCTCTCACCCGAAACATCAACAGAAGAAGAACCTTTTTCCTTAGTGTATATCAAAAGCAAAACTATTACTGAAATACACTGAGTTAAATCTCACCGTAATATCAAGACATCAGTCTTACAGAATTTTTAAATGCAGCTGGGAAAAAAGTTTCATTTGAGCTAGAAATGAAATAAAAGTAAGAAATAGGAAAGGTGAGTAAGATTTGTGAATTATCTGACTCAAATTAAATGCACGGAATTTAACAACTGTATCAAGGTAAGTATTCCCATTTACAATCGGTCTTAGTCTGCTTGGGTTGCCATAAGAAAACAGTTAGACTGGGTGGCTTACATAACAGATGTTTATTTTTCATGGCTCTAGAGGTTGAAAGTCCAAAATCAGATTCTCTCTTCCTCTTCGAATAAGGCCATTAATCCCACCGCGAGCATCTCACCCTCAGGACCTAATTGACCCTGAGACCCTTAGTTAGCTCCCAAAGGCATCATTTCCAAACACCATCACATCCGGCATTAGAGCTTCAAAATATGAATTTGATGGGGATACAAATACTCCATAACATTCATTCCATAACATTTTATTGTTCCTCAATGTGATCTTTTTCATGTAGAATTATTTCTAAATTTTTAACTCAGTTGCCCTAGTTAGACTACTTATTAATTCATTAAATGTCTTTAAAAAGTGAGGAAGAAGCTGATTTCCAAAAATGGGTATTTTTATAAATATTGCTATAGGAAATACTGCAATTTTATATCTTTAAATCATAAGCACATATAAAATAAATTCTAAAAAATATTTAAGGAAAAATGGATAAAATTGAAAAAGGGATAATTGTAACTTTTGTTGAGCACTTAGTATGTGTAAGGTACTACACCTTTCTTTACATCCATCACATCATGCACTTATAGCAACACTAACTAGTAACTAGACAAAAATATACATTATGCTCATTGAAAAATGTAAATTAGTTTCCAAAATTTTCTTACATTATCCACCTATTTTACAAAATATTATTTTTCAATTTATTATCAATGTACTCCGAGTATCAACTAACCAAGCATGTATTAATCAGAAAAAGGAAAAGTAACTGGTTTAATTCTCTAGCATGTATAACTAAAAGATTAGTTTTTGAAATGGTGTATTCATTGAACTCCACGGAAAAGGAGAAAGTCAAACATTAACTAAAATGTATGATTTTTGCTCGAAGATGTAAGTTCAGTATCAGAACCAAAACAATGGCAATGTTTGTTGTTTTGATTTTACTTGTGGTTTTCACACTAAATATTAGGCATTAAAAAGTCCAAACAATTATGAGTTTCTCTGTACTTCAGCTGACATAATTTTCTCTAACCAGCAGTTAAGAATTGAGCAGAGCAAACCCAATCCTAATATTTTAACTCCTCGTTTATCATTTATCGTACACTGACAAGTTATCAGGCACAGTTGTGAAATTATAACTTAAATTATAATTAAATTACGATTGCCTCAAGTGACCGATGGTGTCAGTATCAGCTGAGATGTCAGCCATCCCATTAGATCGTTATCTAACCATGGTGAGGCAACTGGGTTTGCAAGTATAAAACAGTGCAGTGAGTGAGGTCTTCATGTAGGTTACCACATTTAAACTTTACAGTGACCCTGTGACTCACATATAACTCTCACTCCATTTTAGAGATGAGTAAACTAAGGCTACGAGAGGTTCTAAAGTCACCACTATGTACGGTGGGAACCAGAACTTGAAGGCAGGCCATTTGATTCAAGACTCTGTGTTCTTGACCTCTGGTCTTTACTACCCATATCAATATTTTGGGTAGAATGACAATGCACACACTTTCACCAGAACCTCACTATACAAAAACTGGAACAGAAGGAATACGATCATCAGAATTTTACAGAGTGTGAGAAGATTCAAAATAGGTCTATAGCAATTAAGAATCCAAAGGTCAAAATATTATACTTGGCAGCCTGCTCTAGAGATTAATGAGTTCTTCCTGAGGTCTCAGTGCATTGGTCCCAATGCTGTGCTTATACCCCTGCTAGCTCTTGAGCTTTCTCTGTGCTTCAATACCATGTAGTATGACGAGAGGGTAACATGGAGACAAAAGACTGGTGGGTTTTGCTCTTTATTGACTTAATACCTCTGAGTTTCGTGTTTCTCGTTCACTACATTAAGCTAACCCCTACTTTAGTTGCCTCATTTATTGAGGCAACACATATTTAGAGACAACATTAAATTGTTTTGAGAATACAACTCTTTATGTAACTATTATTATCACTAATACAATATAATGCTATGGATTAATAGAGTAGTTGAGAACTATAATTTTTCCCCAGTAATTTACTGAAAACAATTTTTTTACTAAAGTTAAAATATTACTAAATAAGGTATTACGTATGACATTCAGTTGTAGAGTAATTAATAAGACAGTAAAGCAAAACATAGACAGTCTAAATAGCTGTCACAAACTGTGAGTAAATGTAGATAAAGACAACAAATCAATTTAGTTTCACCAAAGCTCTGGAAAAAAATTTTAAAAGTTTGTTTAAAGAAAAAAACACAAAAACATAAAGGGAACATATTAGCATAATCTCTTCAGTGGAAAAAAGTTTCAGAGACTAAATAAGAATTTCTGCTGGAAGTAAAAACTTCAATTCTCCTCTTATACTTGCTCCCAATCTATTTTGTTAAACTATCTTGTTGATTCTTTCTTCATGCCACACATATTATTTCTTCTTTCCACATCCACTGCCATTGCCTGACATTATTTATTTTTTCAGGATTAATCCAACAGCCTCTTAAGTGGTCTCAACTCCTGATCTCCCTTCTTTTCATATATCCAACTTAATACTATCACGATTATCATTATAAAGCAAGGACTTGTCACAATCCCTGTATCCATCAGGATGGGGTGCAGTAAAAAATAACTCTCAAACCTCTGTATGCAGCTTAAAACAACAAAGGTTTCTATGTCTATACACCTATCTCTGGTCAGCAGGGAGACTCTACGCATATGAGGCAACCACCATCTCAAATACACCAAACAAATAAGCTGGAAAAAGCCTTTCCTAAGTCACTAAATGCTCCATCAATTCTAGTACCAACACCATTCTCAGAAGTAGCTATAGGACCCCATTATACCAGAAAGAATAGGGAAAGAGTGGCACAAAATGTACAATTCTACTAAAATGTGCCAGGAAGGGAAGAAATTTTTGGTGACTATTTTCAATGATTACTAGAGTCTCTTGCAGTTTAAAAAAAATCTTTAGTGGTTAGGCCCCTATGAGCTACTAAAAAAAGTCCAATTTATTTAAAGGTCTCCTCAACTGGACATACCCAGGCTCGCAATTACCGCCCCCAAAACACACTTCCAAACATACTCTGTCCAGTCCCTCCAGATGGTCCCATTTCCTGAGTACAAAATACACAGTAATTTGCTTGAGAGGTTCTGTTCTACCAGGGAATCTTCTGTCTCCAACAACCTTTCTCCTGAAATAGTATTCAACCTTCAACTACCATCTTCTCTATGAAGCATTCTCTGAGTCTACAACATATTAATTGCTTCCTTCTTGGCATTCTCATAATAGTTTCTTCTTCACTGAATTTTTGGAGTCTATCAAACCATACAACATATTATTCGGGGAAACAGTTAGAATCCCTAGAATCCCAGTCCTTAGGAAGAGTTACTATGTATTTTTCATTTGTGTGTTTTCCAGACCTAGCTTACTATGCCATATACCATGGGCGGCAAACAAAAGTGTGTCCAAAAACAGGAGTTCTATCAAAGTTTAAAATATTTATAGCTAACTACAATGCCACAAATTAAATTAATAAGATTTTATAATAATGTGAATTCTTAACATTAGACATTAAATATGGCTGCTAGCACAGGCAGCTCTCCACACAGTGCCACTTCGCTGCTGGCCCACTCACCATGACCATGGATTTGAATGAGGTTTAAACAGTACTGTTCTGACCAAATATTCATTTCTGTAAATTCTGTCTCGATGAGGTTCTACACAAATGTTTACCCTCATTTTTCTATACCAAGGAAGAACTTTATTCCTAAACTTTAGCCAAGCCAAGGTTTTATATTTTCTACATATTCAAAATATTCAAAGCTTGAAAATATTCAAAATATTCAAGTATTTGAAAATACTCAAAATTTCTAACATTCATGAAACACAGTGTTGCAAGACTTCATTGTTTCCGTACAACTAGAAGAATGGAGTACGCCTGAATTGCTGAAAATTTGAGCCTTAAAAATACTTTCTAAATACTTCTGTAAGGCAGAGACAGTATTTACATTTCCTTTTGAATACATATAACTTTAAAACCTAGTATTAAAATTTTTAATTCATGAATTTACTCATTGTTCCATTCAATAAGTACTGACTAGACAGATCGATGATTAAACGCATGTAAAAGCACAATTAAATACTTGAAAAATACATAAGTTACTTTGCTGTAGGATGAGACAGTACATTACTAGAGGTTATTATGGGCTTTATAAGGAACAGATTAGAACTACTGAGAATTACCAGCACAATTGTTTAAAAGTAAAATTATGGTCCTGGCTGGTGTTCAGTGGATTGAACACAGGCTGTGAATCAAAAGGTCGCTGGTTCGATTCCGAGTCAGGGCACATGCCTGGGTTGCAGGCCGGGTCCCCAGTAGGGGCCACGTGAGAAGCAACTACACATTGATGCTTCCCTCCCTCTCTTACCCTCTCTCTAAAAATAAACAAATAAAATCTTTAAAAAAAAGTAAAATTATGAAGTTACAATGCTGTTGGGCTGCTTGAAAGAAGATTTTTCTTTTCCTGAGCTATATTTGAAAATTAGTAGTTCATAGGACTGGGTGGAAGAGGTGAGGGGATTAAGCAAAGCAAACACACACCAAAAAGACCTCATGAACACAGACAACAGTATGGTGATTATCAGACGGAAGGGACGGGGGACAGAAGACAGTAGAAGAGGAATATATGGTGATGGAAGGAGACTTGACTTGGGGTGGCAAACACACAATATAAACATCAACAATATACAGTTGAGGTTTCATAGAATGGTACACTTGAAACCTATATAATTTTATTAACCACTGTCATCTCAATAAATTCAATAAAAAGAAAAAATAAAAATAAAAAGTATTAGTTCAGACTGTATAACTGATCATATTCTAATACAGCATATATTTAATGAAGATATTTTACTTTATAATCACAGAGTATTAAAATACTATTATACTCTTATAAATACTATTTATAATTTGAAGAAAGTAAGCAATTGTTAATCTGGATAATATAACAGAAAACAAAAACTGTAAGTGTAACAAGTCAATTACTACTAGAAACAGGTTTTTCCATCATGCAGTAAATACTACATAATTTTTTCTCCTTACAAATCGATCAGCAAACATTTAGGACAATAGACCATGGGGCAGGCAGCGTGTTACACATTGGGGAGTGAGTCAAAGAGAGATGAATGCAGTCTTTTCCTGGCAAGAAATAAACAAAGTTTTACAGGGAACACAGATATTAGGTCAATGAATGCTTGATTAAAAGTAAATTTAGGTGCACTAATCTCAGCAAAAGGAAGAGTGTGAAGGCAGAAGACTGCATACTTCTGTGAATGAGAAGAGACTTCCCACAGGAGTGACATTTAAGCTGAGACCCGAAGGATGAGTAAGACCTATCTGGGTTACAGGGGAGCTTAACAAATTCTATGAAATAAAAAATATGCAGTAAGGTTAGGGCATGGAGAGTAAGGGGAAAGGCTCAGAGAGTGTTAAAGAACAAAGCAGCCCTCTGGGCACTTTGGGACCACAAGGAGTTTGGATTCTGTCCAAAGGGTGCAGGGCCGCTGATGAAGGATTTTTGTGCAGGAGCAGGGGCCTGGCATGTACATGCAGAATGCTGTGTGTAGGTCTACGTGAGGCAGGCACTAAGTGAAAGAAAGAATTCAGGCTTCTTCTCAATAAGGAACTTAAACAAAGCATGATACTGTACTGAATAAAGGGGCATCCCTTGTTAAGTTCATCTATCAGCAAGGAATAAAATGCTACATCTTTCTTTAAAAAAAAAAAAACTTATTTCAGCAGCACACACAGCAATGTATTGATTGCAAAGATGTCATACATTAGTGGCTAAAAGGAATTATATCTTGGGCACATGTTATATAAAGTTCTAGTCAGCGCCCCACATTTGTTTGTTTAGCTGTTAAAAGATCTCTGAACAAAGAGTCAGGTCAACAGAGAAGGTGTCAAAACATCAACATGGGTCTTGTTGGAGCTTAATTAGGGCCTCCAATTAGGAAACCAAACTGAGAATCCTATTAGCACTCAACTAGGCATTCTCCTTTATTTAGAAGAGACGCCCTGCACCCACGTCTCATCTATCTAACAAAAGGAAACTTTTTACTTTAAAAGATTTTATTTATTTTTACAGAGAGGGGAAGGGAAGGAGAAAGAGAGGGAATGAAACATCAATGTGTGGTTGCCTCTCACACACCCCTACTGGGGACCTGCCCTGCAACCCAGGCAAGTGCCCTGAGTGGGAATTGAACTGGTGACACTTTGGTTAGCAGGCCCATGCTCAATCCACTGAGCCACACCAGCCAGGGCGAAACTTTTTACTTTAATGATGACCTTCTTGCTGGTGAGCTTAGGTCAACAAAGACAAGCCACAGGAGAATCACCGTCACAGAAGGACACTGATGCGTGCCCAAGCACTTTCTGCAGTGTCTCCAAGTCACCATCCCAGTCACTTTTTAATACCAGAACAGTTTGAACAATGCAAGGCTTGCCTGTTGCTCTTTGACAGAAATTATGAAATCAAGCTTTTGGCCACTTTTAAGAGTGAAGAAAATCTGCAACTCACAAGAGGAAATCATCTACCTAACAATGAGATGAATTCACTTTTTATGAAGTGCCGTATTGGCCTGTGCATTTCATCTGCATCAGGAATGCTGTCTGCCTGCTTCTAAATTTCAGAGAAGAAACAGTTCTTTCCTCTCCTCCAAATTATTTCATGGCCGGAAAGCTTTAAAAGCTGTGAATGGTCCTACTAATCAGTAAGAAAAAGCATACAATGCTGCCTTCACAATCCTCCTTTGGAACAGACTTGTGCACTTACACTTACTCTTGCTGTACTGTATAAACTTAGAGACTCCAGCAATGAATAAATAAAAGGAAATTTTCAAACCAAAGTAACATCCAGAAGAATATAGTTCTAACTAGAAAACTTACAAAGAGGCTCAAAACTTTCATTAGTGTCTACAATCAAGTAGCCATGTGGCTTATGATGCACAGGACGTTGAAATGGTTCTTTTTCCAGGCTGGTGAAGCTCTAAAGCCAGGCTGCAGGGCAACAAGCATTTTCTGCACATGTGAATTTCATGAGGCCTAGTGGTAACATTTAAATGCCAATATCTCATCACAGAGATATACAGTGTGACTGAATTTTATTTTATTTTTTAAATTTCTCTACACAAATTTATTGATCTTAGTTCTAATTTGAGGTCACAATGATTTATTTTCACCCTTATGTTTTACTCATTATCCTTTTTTTCTTTTGTTTTTTTAATTGTATTTTTTCCATTACCATTTAGTCCCCTTAACCCCACCTTCCCTCCGCAATCACCACACTGTTGTCTGTGTCCATGAGTCCTTTCTCCTCAATCTGCCCACCCCCATTCCTCCCCCTTAGCTGTCATCCTGCTCTCCATCTGTGATGCCATCTCTTTTTGTTTGTTAGATCAGCTTGTTCATTAGCTTCTGCATATGAGTGAAATCATGTGAAACTTGTCTTTCTCTGCCTGGCTTATTTCACTGAGCATCATGTTCTCCAGGGTTTGGAATCCAATCACTGGTCAGGGCCTTGCCCGGAGCTGCAGGATCAGCATGGCTCCAGCTCTGACTGGGTTTCTTCACTTCAGTAAAGTTCTCCAACTGCTCAAGTACTTCCATTTTATGAACTTTAAATTAAACATGCATTATATTTGTTCCACCGGGCACTGAGTTCAGCGAATGTAAATCTGTTTCAGAAAGTACTCATTCCCAGAAGAAATAAAACTCCCTAACCTCAAGGCAGAGAAGTAAATGTCAGTTTTTCCTTCTGCATGTCGGTATCTAGCACAGTATCTGTCACTACGTGTATGCGGGATAAGTGGCTGATGAGCCAGATGAATAATAAAAGAAGGGGCATTGGATGAATGAACTCAGTTAGGCATTTCTTTCTGCATCTTAGGCCTCAGATTGGCTTCAAAGAGAAAAGCTTCTTCCTGCTTTTGTTGCCTCTCCTGCTCTTCTTTTTCAAGGGATGGGGCAGGCAGGCATTCCAAGATCAGGGAGGGTAGCAGTGGATCAGAGAGTGGATAGCTTTTATACTAAAATCTTTGTTAAGCCAGGAGAGATGGTTTCTTTCTCCTGGGAACAAATCCATTCGGCCTCAGGCTAAGAGAAGGGATAATTACATGAGTAATACAAGGAATTGTTAAGCTTAAATGATTTCTTTGTTGTAAGTTCCCACCTTGGGAAACACATAACTACTTCAGTTTACTAAATGCCTCATTATTACTTAAGGGTATATTAGATGAATTTTTATTTTAACTTGAAACATTTCATTCTCAAAGCAGGAAACACCTTTTAACTAAAAATTAAATGTGATGGTAAACTAAATCTTGAAAAAAAAATCAAATTCACCAGAAAATAACTATACTACTACTACTACGACTAGCAGCAGCTAGTGTTTCCTGAGCTCTCACCAGGTGGCGGGCACTATTCTCACACTCACAACCTCCCTACCAGGTGGGTAGGTATCATTATCAGACCCACTTGGAAACATGGAAACTCTGCCCAAGATTAAACCGTTGGAAAGTCAGAGTGAGGTTTCACACCAAGACAGTCTGATTCTAGTACATGCTCTATCATCCAACTATGGCTTTTCTATGAAAACATAAAATCTGTTTTACTAAAGCAAGAAGGATTACCGAAGATAAGCAATTATGAAATGGTTTCAATTATGGATTCTTGAGTGGCTCTTCCCAGTGCATGGTCAATCACTCAGGCCTGAGTCAATTAACATTTTATATCAATAACCATTAATAATTGAAGTAATGGCATTCGATTATGTCACAGAATTCTTCCACATTTCAACCAGTGTGGCTTTTACAAGTGGGTTGGGTTCCGCAGGCCAACCCCACAGGGCCTGAACACAGATGTAGGGATGAAAGAAAGAGAATGAGATTTGAAACCTATTCTAAAGAACATTCAGAGAAGGGCTGAGGTAAGAGAATATATACGACAGCGACAAAGAACAAATCAATTTGGCTAGTGTTGAAAGGTTTATGAAGGAGAAGAGAAGATAGGTGGGCATGGGCCAAACTGTGGGAGGCCTACAACCAGCTTCATTAAGGCCTTTGACTTGATTTCTAAAACCAATGGTGAATCACCACAGGTTTTGAAATAGGGGATGAGGAATGCAAAATGGTGTTTTAGTAAAATTAATTTAGAAGATTTTAAAAAATGAATCAGAAGAAAAAGAAACTACAGGCAAAACAGGCAGGAAATACCATAGCCCCTCAGCAATCACAGATTTAACATTCACAATTTCAACTTTTCCCAAGTGATCTCCAATGTTCTCATTTCTACTTTTTCTAGGGCACAGAGTCAGAGTTATCAGGTCGATTTCTGAAAGCATGCTGTTAGCTAGCACCATGCTTCTGCCTCTCGGTGAGGCTTTGTGTTTTTTCCTCCAAACCAGGGTCCTGTACTCAGTCATTCTCACTAAGTGATAAAATATTCCTTTATACAGAGTGCCTCCAAGTAAGCCTCAAGTATAGAAATAAACAATGAGTTACATTAACAAGTCTGGTGACTGAATTGTGAAAGTTCTACACATACATCCCTACCTGTCTAGGCATTTTGTACTTGCCACATTCCAGGTATTTTCTCATGAAGAAAAAGGCATCTGAAGCACTACAGTTAAGGAGAAAAGGGATGCAAAAAGACATCTGAAAGGAATGGTGGGCCCTAGTAGCCAACTAGAGATGGGAGATGAGGGAAAAGAAGAAATTAGGAGGGCCTCTAAAGTTTCAAGCCTAAGAGACAGGAAGCATGTTAGAGACCTTAGTAGAAATAAGAAACCTAAAGGGAACCTAGCACCTAGGAAGACCTAACAGTTGTCTGCATACTGAATAAAGATCTCAAAGGCTGAGTGAAGTGAACTCCTGTCTGTAAGAAGAGAAGCCACTGGATAATTTTAGAGTTCTTTGAAACTCATTCTGGGGAACAGAGAGTTTATCCAATACACTTTTTTTTCTGTTCTTTTAATGTTGTAGATTTGGGACACTGTGATTTCTTGATTTTTCAAATCAAAATTGTATAGTTCTGCCTGTTATTTCAGAAAACACTTGATGAAACCAGAAAATTTCCTTGAGAGCTGAAAAAGCTCCCAGTTTTCATGACTAGTTTCTAGATAGTTCTATTCTCAGTATCTAAGAGCTACAAGTTCTTAAACTTTTGTGCATTTATAATGATGTGATGTGGGTATACTACAGCATGATGAGGACAGAAAGGTCACTGGTGAAACATCTTTGTTCTTTTTTTGTCTTTGTTTTGCAGGTAAAGCTCCAGGGTAACAAACATTCTGTGAAATCATTAAAGCTACATATATACTAAGAAGGTGGGAAGGAAGGTGGGAAGGAAGGTGGGAAGGAAGGAAGGAAGGAAGGAAGGAAGGAAGGAAGGAAGGAAGGAAGGAAGGAAGGGAGGAAGGAAGGAAGGACCCTACCAGCAGCCTAGCTAATTGCTGAGGATTCAAACTGAGAGAATTCTTCACAATGACAGCCGTCATCATCTCAGTGTGCCCTGATTGCTCCTGGATCACCGGCCTCATCTGTATTCTCCAGGGGAAGCAGCAGCAGCTCAGGGGAAGATCAGCAGTGAACAGAGACTGTGTTATGGGGAGACAGTTATTTCAGAAGGATCACAAGCGCAAGCCCAGTGAGAAGAGAAAAGCTGGAGCAGCTTGCAACAAGAAGGGTTTAAAAAGCAGTATTTAAAAGAAGATGGATTTTTTTTTCATTCTTAAAATATTGTTGGAGGTTCAAACAAAAATGGAACTTGAAAGCACCTGTGCATTAGGATCACTCCTTTCAGTTTCAATATTTGGGGCTTTTGGTCTATATATCATATCATAATAAGAAGTCTGAGAAATTATAAGAGTAGTTAAAGCTGGGGAGTCACATGACCGATCCGAGTTCCCTGGGCCTCGGTGACCTCACCTGCAGCCTTTACTGAGATTTCCCACAGCAAGTGCTCAATAAATAATTACAGGTGACTGGTCTGAGGGAACCAGTCACCTGTAATATTCAATAACCAAATGTCAAAACCTGCATGTTACTAAATGAATAAACTGCAGTTTACTAAACAGAGTAAAAGTTATTTTATTCAAGTGTTTGATGCAATGGAGAATGTGAGTTAAAACATTTTAATCAGCTAAAAATTACTTCGCATCTTAATAATATTTGCTATGAACTTTTAATAAATATCATCCATTTTATGCAATCTTCACACTGTTCATGATACTCTGTTTTATGAATGAGGAAAATCTAAGGCTCAGAGTGGTTAAAGAACTTTAAACACCAAGAGTAACAGTTGATTTAGCTTACTCTGGGGTCTGTGCTCATTGAAGTCTCACAATTCCCTAAGGAATGCCCTATTATTACCTCCATTAGGCAGACAAGGAAACTGAGGCTCCAAGAGTTATACGTAACTGGCTCAAATTCTTAAGGTTAGCAAGTCACAGTCAGAGAAGTGGGAACCAACCCTGGCAGTCTGGTCCAGGCCTACAGAGAGCTGACCTGCTTATTCCTCCCACCCCAGGAAAAGCACAGTGGCTGGCCCCTGCTTTTAGCTGGATTTACCTCCCTCACAGGAAGAGGTCAGGGATTTTACAGCAATCCAGCCCTTCCACTCTAAGAGTCAGGTTCAGTCTTAGATGGTTGTTTTTTTATTTGTTTGTTTGTTTTTTACCAAAAGTTTCCTTTCAATTCAGAGAATGGGATTGGTCTTCTTTCTAATGTCAACAGAAAGACAGCTCTGTTCACTAATGATCAATAATTGTCTAAATGAACAGCTACAATTTTGTTTAGTAAGTAGACTCAGAAAACCTCACAATGGTCCTTGTCTTAAGATTATTCCTACACTATATGCTATATTGTCACTACTTAAAAAAAATCACCCAACAAAATTCAGTATTATTACAAGTCTGAATAATTCCAGAAAGAAACCTTTCAAAAATAATATATTTATGGATGTAGGGATAATTCTAAAATAGGTATCAACCAGGACTGCCTTTTTCGGCATTGCTCCAGATACCTGAAATATATACATCAAAACCATCTGTACACAGAAACGAGGCCACTGCTAGAAGCAATATTTTTGAGTTACAAAAACTGGAGCTATCTATAAAATGTGCTGTATGGTTCTTATTGAAAAATAGCCTAAGAGAAAAAATGTTCATGTATGCATCTTTATAAAAATCAAGATGGGATAAAGTGACAACTATCTTTGGAAAGTAGCAAAGGAAAAGGTAAAATAGCAGAACAGAAAAGTATGATTGGTGCATGTCTGCTACACTCCACACTGTAATTTGAATTGCTATGTGCCATGTGACTTAATACTATGGTAAGGCGCAAATCTGTATGCCTATTGCAATGATGAAATGGCTAAAAAAATTCTGACATACCTTTATTTATTTTTCCATAGAAAACCCATTGGCAAAGACCATTTAATAGTAAATACTTCTTATTCTTACAAACAAGGCTTGGCTCACATTCGGTGAATAACATTATTTATGCCTCAATATTTTGTTTTGATTTTTTAAAGGTTCCCCTGACCCTGCTCTATTGAGGTACAATTGTCAATGGAAAATTGTGTTACTCTAGATGTACAGCACAATGTTATCAAAAGTTTGGGGTTTTTTTTCAACCTCAAGAAACAAACATGGCCAACATGATTTCTTTAGTCTCTTCAAACTTTAATATTCATCAACCCAGTCAAAAAATAATATATCTAAATTTATGTATAAATACATTATGTGGGAATCAATCATGTTAAATGCAAAAAGAAACTATGGACAACTATGGTGGATTCTTCAGAAGTTAAATATGTCTTGCAAGATGATGATTGATCTTCCCCACCCCTTGCTCATTTCTGTGAAGCCAGACTTTGATTTGCCTGGCCTAAAGCAGGTGGGTTCAACCCTCACAAGCAACAAACACCTTTATACTACTCAGCTGCAGGAAAAGATGGTGGTGCACTTTTGATTTTTATAAATCAATAGACATTTCCACTTTTTGTATAACCAGAGTGAATCTGTTAAGTATTTTTAAAATCAGAAAAATGAGGGTGTTCTTTAGAACATGTGAGTGAGTGAAAGTGTCCAAGTAGATAATAAGGGGACAGGTTTACAAATATAGAGAAAATGAGCTTGGGGAATTTAGATCTGCTAACATCAAGAGTAAGTTGAAATCCTTGGTGAAGTTCAAAATGATGACTCAGATTTCAAGGGTTTCTTTTTCTCCCTTACAAAAAAAATAATATTTTTATCAATTATTTAAACAAGCTCCCTCCACCTCATCCAAAAACCACAATGAATTCAATCAGCCATGATTCATTTCTCTAGGTGCTACAATATGGTATAATACATTATACATTTTCTAAAGCTATAATTTTGGCATTTAATGAAAGTAAAACAGATTGTCTTAGTGTTGCTATGGGAACATTTATCAGATGGGAAGGGGCTGGCAGTGAGCTAATCTGCTGCCAAATGCAAAAGAATTCATTAGCTCTAGAAGACTGGCAGTCCCACAAATCATTTAAATATAGACATTAAGAAAAAAAGCTCAGCTAACAATATGATTACACAATCTAAAATTTCTTTCAAAGCATAAAGTTGAAAGCTCTGTAGATCACACAATACAGGATTCTGAACAAGTTTAAGTACAGTTGCAAATTTCTAAAAACTCCAGGAAAAGGAACTGATGGAGTCAGTTTGTAAGAGAAAACTCATTTGCTCCCAAAAGCACAGAGGAGCCAGTGCCTTCACCAGCACACCATAATAGGAGTTGCTTTGAAGCAGGCACACTGATATTTTTTCACAGGCGGAAGTCTATAAATGGTGTGGTTATACATGCATTCTGAAGGAAAATTCTACCTTTACAGTCTACATTTCTTAAAAAATAAAAAGTGAAATATATCAGCTGGCTAAACAACTGGCTTCTTTTCTTTCAACAGTTTGTAGAAAATAAATGGGACCCCCTCCTTGACCCTTGAAAATTAATTTTAATCAGTCATCCACCAAATACCATCAAATGAGTGGTATTATCAGGAACGCATGCATGTATATAATTATAGATATAGTTTACAATATTTTGTCTCGGGGAACAAAATTTCTCACTACAATTTTGACTCATCCTCTCCTTTTGAGAATTTCCATTTAGTTGGCAGTTCTTCATTTAGAAAATAGGCCTGCCTTTGACAAAGTCTGTAGTCATTATGGCTACCTTCTGTAGTCTCCCCTGTATTATAAGGGCTAGAAGCTTAGAAACTACATATCCCAGAATCCTTTGCCACTGAAATTCTGCATAATACTTAGATTCAGCCAATGAGAGGTACTCATGTGATATTAAAGCAGAGGAATGTAGAAGTCATTCTTATCCTCCACACCTGGCATGGCTACTGCCTGTTGGTTTTGGTAAATACATTTTTGGACTGACGACTCCGTGTTCTACTACTAGTGATCAGTAAGGAGACTGTGAAGCAGTTTTAACTTGGTCAGAGTTTTTCTTTATTTGTGGATGCAGCTGTAGTTTCCTGGATGCTTAAGCGTTCATAGTCTGCAGTGCAGTAAACATTGAGGACAACGAAAACCTCTATCCCTTCCAACAATTTTGGGGGTACTTAATTTATTGTTTTAAATTCCTTTTCAGGTACAAATTCTAGCATTAATGTTTTCTGTCCTGAACACTTTCTCCCCACAAAAAGAAACAATTTGGTTCAAATGTCAGGATCTTAAAGACACCCCACAAAAGCTTGTAACATAAGTATGTATATAGTCTCTGCAATTGTTTGGTGAGTGCATTAAAGAGAACAGGTCACTATTCTCTTGTCCTTTGTTATTCCCACCAGTCCTACAGGGCTTAAGTCACCTTCTAGACAAGGTGTGTTATCTCCCCTCCTCTCATTTCTCCTTGTGTTTGGGAAAGGCCTTGGCCAGGCTATGGAAGCACAGCTCCAGCTGTTGGGATACATATTCTCTTCCTTTTACTGGTTTGTCGCTGGGTTATACTGCAGTTTAAAGATTCTGATTGACTTTAGGAATGGGAATAGGCAAAGCAGCTCTTCCTCTGTTTTCAAGGCTGCTTTAGAGGACCAAAGGATGGATTCCATTTGACCCAGCCTAGCTCTTCAGGCTCTACACTGAGGCTCAGGGCCAAAGGCTCACCTGGTACCAAATTACCATTAATAAAGAGATTTCTCTCCTGATCTGAGGTAAATCTGGTGGATGAGAAAACTTCAGTATTTTTAATTTCACATCCAGCCTATCATTCTCTCCAGTTTCATGTCCACCAAAACTCATTTTGACACAACTAGGAGAAAATATTGATTAAAATGCTGGGTTTTTTTTTTTTTTTTTTGGGAAAAAAAAGTGTATCATGTTATATAATTTAATGTAAATTCAAAGTTAACAAATATACAAGTTTCCATTTTATCAAAACAAACAAAAGTAAAGCAATTCAGGATTTTTTAGAGTGATAAATTCCTAAGGACAAGACAATATGAGAAGAATTGATACTCAAGTACATGATTCTCCAGCAGCTGCTCACTCTGTATAAGCCATACCTGCCTCCTGGCTGCTTCTTGAATGCTCCTGGCATATTTCTGCCTTCCAGCCATGCTCTAGCTGTTCTCTTTAGGAACAGCCCTTCTTCCATGGATCTCCTAGGCTACCTCCTGACCTCTTCCATCCGTTCAAATCTCAACTTCTCAATGAGTCCTGGTCTGACCATCCTATTGAACAATACCACCTGCTTCAAACCTGGCTTTCCTTTATCCCACTCTACTTTCCTGTTTCTGTGGTGCTTATTACCTTCGAACATCCTTTATAATGTACTCCCCTTTTGCTATATCAATTTGTTATCAGTACAATCTTTGAGACAGCACAGAAACAAGAACCTAATATCAACATTTAAGCGCTTCATGCAGTTCCTTACCCTTGCGTCAAGTCAGGTATAATTCTTAAGTTTTTACAATTTGGTATTAAACTACTTTCTTCTATTGCTTTACCTTAAAATAAGAAGAAAAATCCTTGAGCTTCTGAAAATGCTTTCTTCTTTGATATAGCTATATTGCCTAAGCTGTCCAAATATTACAAAATGTGTATGTGTACATCAACAAAATTTACTTTCTCTCAAGATGACTGGCTAAACTTAAGCACACAGCAACTGGTTAGAAGTCAATGGGCATTTTTACTTTAAAATAAAAGGAATTTATAAAGTTTTATATACTCAAACTGGTAACAGCTTTTTAGGTGACACCAAGCAAAATGTATATACATAAATTTTTCTAGATAACAACAACAGACAAAAATGCTACTCCTACATTAAACAAGATTCTTCTCACCTGGTTAATTAAGAGAAAGGTGGAAAGATGACATAATGACGGAATGAGCAGCAGTTGCTAGATTAGTTAAGTAAAATTTCAAAACATAAGGTGATGATAAAAATACAACTGGGTAGACTGGAACACATTCTTTAGCAGGTTTCTAAATGATGAACTTGAATTTGCACATATATTCTGACCTAAAAGTATCTGAGATGAGACATATACAACAGCCACTTATACAAATGAAGGAAGTACTCCTAGACAAAGAAATTCTGCTACAGGCAGCCAGACACCAACATATTCTATTCCAAACTCAGCAGTTAGATTTTCCTTTTGCCTCAACCAATTGTTAGCTTTCCTAAAGTATACAAGTCAACGGTGTCTCATAAGCCACTTTTGTGCCAAAATAACACACAATTACCCTCCTGGTGCAGTACATTGCCCCCAACCCAACAAAGGAGATTTTCATCCTACAAAATTCAGTCTCAATATAGACATTCCGTGTTCATTTATTTTAGTCAATTTCTTTTGCTTCCTAAGGATATTTTTTCCTGAAACTGCTGCCTCCTCCAGAGAAGAGCTGAGAGAGAGAGAGAGAGAGAGAGAGAGAGAGAGAGAGAGAGAGAGAAAGAGAGAAACAATTTCCTGAATTCAGTTTCTCATTGCCTGAGTCACAGGTGCAAATGGCTCTCTGTATGGCTCATCAGGTATCAAGCCCTGCCCCTCTGAGTCCACACTGCACAGTATATTTCTATAGAGAATAATTCTGTTGTTTTGTATTTGCATGTGTGTTATTCCCTTTTATTAAGCCAATCATTCTAAAGTACCAAAGCCCCTCATTAAAAGATGGATAAAAAAGATCTTACCTTTAAGGAGTCCTAAGCAATGTTAATAACATCAATGCATTACTGACAGCTACATACAATTTACAAGGTCTGTCCAGAAGGTATCCAGCCATGTGATATGAAAAATAGAGACATTTATTGAAGAAGATACAAAAAACATTGTACATGGGACAATGATACCTCAGTCCCCTTCAAGGCTGACACGCTAGGAGCTCACACAGTTCTCCTAGTCGCCATCAGCTGCCACGTAGTATTTTCCTGAATCTCACTGATGGTCTGAAATCTCTTCCCTTTCAAAGGTGATTTTAGTTTAGAGAAAAGCCAGAAGTCACAGGGTGCCAAATCTGGGCTGTAGGGGGGCTGAGTCACCTGGGTGATTTGATATTTTGCCCAAAAACTGTATAAGAGATATGTGATAGATGAGCAGGCATGTTGTTGTGATGAAGTTGCCAATCACCAGTTGCCCATAGCTACAGCCTTCTGAATCATCCAAATAGTTTCCAAGAAGGAATGTCCAAGCTTAATGTGAAATGTGAAGAAAAAGATTTATTGCTCTACTTACTCAGTTATTTTGAATGTGATGGCCAAACAGTACAAATGCTCATTCAATGGCATCTACTGCCCCCACTGACTAGTACAGTGAAGTCCTCATTGTTTGTGCATGTGCATTCTAGGCCACTCTCTTTGGCTGCCAGCTTACATGGATGTCATACAAACTGTTCTCATTATATTAACAATGGTTGCACTTTTCTAGAACAGATCTTGTATTTTTCCTTAGGGTACACTAATATATTGAGAGGCTGCTACATTGTGTGCAAGCCAAAACACTACCAACTTATTTGCTTTGTACTACTGATGGTAATGAGGACTAGATTATTAGAAAATAAGACGACAATTATAAAAGCTGAAATAATAGCACATGCCCAGTCACTCACTCTTTCCTGCCTCTCCTTTTTAATTATAACTGCAATTGAATATTTTAACCTGAATTCAGCAGAAAATTAGGGGAGAAATGATTGGCCTAAAGTTGAATTCCAAAATTCCATGCTTTCCAATGAATATGTTATTTAGAATACCGTTAATGGAAGGAAGTGAGACACATACTAACGTAGATTTATGTAGGAGGAACAAATTGTTAGGCTCTGTGGATGGCCGTGACTACGACAGCCTGGGGAGCCACAGTCTTCACTGGAAAATAGAGATGACCCCTGCCATCACTGTAGGGGCTCTTGATTACGATAAATTAAGATCAAATTTTAGGGGGGTAAATTCCAGTCACACAACAGACAATTTTGTTCCACTAGGTAGCTACAGTATAAAGCATCAAAGAGGACTTAGTAAATATCTAAAGCATTATTAATAACAAGTATTTATTTATCAAGTGCCAAATATATTCCAGATAACGCTGTAGACAATGGGAATAGAGCAGTGGAAAAATAAATTAAATGTTCTTGCCTTCCTTGAGCTTATGTTCTAGTCAGCAAGACAGGTGTAAGTACAAAACTGAGCTACAAAGTGCATCACTGGCTGGTAAGTGCAGTGCAGGTAATAAAATAGGCATACATGACAGCAAGCACCAGAGAGGACCTGCTACTTTCCACAGAGTGGTCAGGGAAGACCTCGCTGAGAAGGTGACCTGTGAGCAAAGATACAACAAATGTGAGGACTGTAATGATATACGGGTGATAGGTTCTCCAGCAAGTTCAGAGCATTTGTGAGGAAACAGAAAGGAGGCCAGTGTGACTGAGGTGAATGAATTAGGATGAGGGGAGTAGAAGTTGTAATTTAAGCAGAAGCAGGGGTCAAATCTGTAAGAGCGTAAGGGTAAAAGCAAACATTTGTCTTCTCGACATGTTTTTAGGTTTGAGATGTCCCTTATACTGACAAATAAGTAAGCAGTTAGAAATATAAAACTGCACTTAAGGAAAAGACCGCACTAGAAATGCAGATATATTTTGAAGCACCAGAGCAAGGATGACTATGAAAGCAATGAAGCAGATGAGATTTCCAAATGGAGTGAATATAGACAGAGAGACCAGTAAGGACTAAGCCCTGGGACACTCTAAGAGGAGAAGAACCACTAGGGAACCTAAGGGAAAAAAATGGCTGTGAAGCAAGGGAAAACAAGAGAGTGTGGTCCTGAAAATCAAGTGAAGAAAGTCTTGGAAGGAAACGGGAGTGCCAACTTGCCAAGAAGTCCAATAAGAGGAGCACTAAAAATTGACCGATGGCAGAAAATAAATGTTCGGGTACTGTAAAGCTGAATCCTGTCTATTAACACCACAGGTTTCACTATTTGAATGTTGGTGTGTCGAGGCTGTGCCATCATACCACATGTCTAGCTAGTAACATCTCTTAGGTATTTGTAGCAATTTTTTTGCATGTGCTGTATCTGCTTATACAGATACAGTTACGTATCTGCCAAATCCACAATTTTAGCTTGAAACAGCAATGGCAAACCCTAAACTGGTTCTTGATAACCCTTTCTTCTTCTTTACACTAATTTGCTGGATGATCAATAATATTCATTAAATGAAACAATAATATGATTATCTCGTAGACTTCAATATCAACTGCAAACAAGAAACTGAGATACTTTTGCACAGGGGCAATTAATTACAATGAGGAACTACAGATAAGCTTCTAAGCAATTATTTCTAGGCAGAAGAGTCAACAACCAGACATGCCTGTTTAATGAAGACCAAACTGAGTGTCTAGCATGGTAATCATGAGCAGGCAATTTAGGAAACTGAATATTTCACCCAAATCCTAATACAGCTGCTGGGTGAAATTCATCACTCATACTTTCTACATGGTAGCATGTAGCAGTGCCAGGGGAAGGTGCTCAACAAGCAATAAAGACAAGAATGAAAGGCATGTGTGCCCAGAGCTACTGCAAAGGACCATGCAGGTTGCGTCTTGCACCCTGCAGAGGGCGATGTTCACTAGGCGGCCAGGGCATGGCAGGCTCTGTGCAAGCCTCCTCAACCACATGTGGATGCCTGGGGAGCATCAGTTAGCCCCTGACTTTTACCCTAAAGTTGAAAAGCAGGCACAGTAATGGCATGTACATGCTTAAATATCCTTTGAGATCAATATAAACTCAAAACAGGTCTACAGAGATGTGTCATGCAGGAAGAGACAGTTACTGAACGTCTGCATATGAGTTCGATGATTTTTACCTTGCTGTGTTTAAATATAATATGTTTCAGCATTCAATTATAAACTTCTAGATGGCAGGGATTGATCATGCAAATGTAACCTTAAAGTAATCCGTATCAAGCACCTTTAAGAAATGGTGATTCAGAAACCATGTAAGAACCAAGTTTTCAACACATGCTGATGACTTTCAGCCTCTTCAATTTTGGGAGTCAGGTTAATTCTGAAGAGAAAAGACTGTTCATTTGACCGTGAGTGCCATGCATCATATTTAAATCGAAATAGTGAATTATCAAGCAGGCTCAAGTTGTTTGGCTCATTTTCCTTATTTCTATAATTTTTACATGTAAAATCCAATACTTATTTTTCTGTCATTTTCTTAACTGCATTGTCCTCATTACAGCCCTATTATGAACCATAACATAAGACACCATAGTGACTTTAAATTATCTGCAGGCAAAAATTTAAGATTTCTGGATTACCAACGGAAATCACAAAACAGTGGCCTTGAAACAAATCAGACATAATCTCAGTTATTTAAAGCCTTAAGACATTATTTTTCTCATAATTATATAAAGCTACAAAGAAAAGTAGAAGAAAAAAATCTTCCTGCTTCTTATTGAAAGTCACCCATTGAGATCAAAAGCCAGAACACATTGTAAAGTACCTGAAATGTTTGGATTCAATTTCTTTGACCCTCAAGGCTATAACTCTTCCAGATAATTTGCAAGCCAGAGTTAACCACATAATAAATACAGAACATCAGTCAGAATTTAAAAACAAAAGCAATAAACATTTTATATGTTAGTTCAAATAATTAAATAGAATTTAACTACTTGGAAAAGAGCTAAGAGCTGAGAAAGAGCACCAGAGGGGTGAAGTGAGAGATGGTGAAAAAAATATGAGGCTTTTCCACTTGCCAAAATGTCCACCAGACTTGAATCAACCTCACACCTAGCATCTCTTCTTTATGTCTCTGTGCCCAACTTAGATGTATCTGCACCAGGATTTGACTCGGGAAAATGACAGAATAATCAATATATGTTGCATCCACTCTCTCCAGAAAATTACTGCACAGACTATAGTTCAACATCTTTACCCCTTCCCAAATACCTTAAGGCTTTCAAAATTCACTCAACTCATTTCATCTTTTTAGAAGATTTTATTTATATATTTTTAGAGAGAGGGGAAGGGAAGGAAAAAGAGAGGGAGAGAAACATCAATGTGTGGCTGCCTCTCGCACACCCCCAACTGGGGACCTGGCCCTCAGCCCAGGCATGTGCCCTGACTGGGAATTGAACCAGCAATCCTTTGGTTCATACGCCTGTGCTCAATCTACGGAGCCACACCAGCCAGGGCTTCATTTCATCTCTTATTTACTGAGCATCTCCTATACACCAACAAATCAGTGACACTAATAAAAACCCCTGTCCTCCAGGAGCTCATGTTCTAGGATAGTCAAACTTATTTGGGCAATTAATAAATCATTTTGGTACTTTAAAAACATTAAAAATTAAATCCCACATCAAAAAATAAATTAACTAAAGTTTACAAGTATTCTTAAATATGCATTTGTCTTGTTTACTGATCACACATCTTCCCAAGTGGCTATCAATACTCACTCAAGGGCAGGAGGCTGGCTGTCAGCAGCTGACATTCCTGTTCTGCCCTGTGTGTAATCTCCTTTCTGTGTCATTTGAAAGCCACCAGTTTTTACCTTGGGTGTGAATCAGGGTCATCTGCTGAAGCCTTTGTAATTTAGAGCTCAATCCAGACGTACTGACTGAGAATTTCCTGCAGCAGGGCCTGCATATGTGTACTCTTTACAGCCCTACAGCTGGCTCTGGCACACACTCCAGTTTGAGAAAAAATCTTTCTAACAGATTCTGAGACGAAAGTTAACATAGGTGAACACCACGGGTACAAGAGCATTTCCCGAACAGCTCTACTGCATAATAGTAGCAGAGTAACAATAATAATAATAGCAGCTAAATCTTCTGTATTTACTGTATATCCTGCATGCTTCTATACTAGTTCCTGATATTCCTGCAGTCAGCCCTTACAACAACCACTATTACCCCATTCTGCAGTAAACTGGAACATGGGAGGCTGAGGACCTTTGCAGGGTCCCAAAGCTCAGGCAGCAGCAGGTTTGGGTTCTGAACCCTGGCACGATGGCACTCAAGTCTCTGCTCAGTCACCGTTTTGTAGAGGGATTTATTCTAACCATTTATTAATGCAATAAATCTTTTGGTAAAGAGATAGAGCTTTGAGACAGACATGTCTCTATTTTCCCTCTGTAATACTTATCACAAATATAAACAATTGTGTACTCTGTGTAATATCTATCTCTACTAGGATGTAAGGGTCACATAAAAAATAAGCACATCTCTCATTTACTGTGGCACCCCCATATTTAGTGTCGTGGCTAATGCATGGCAACGGATATAATAAATATTTGTTGACTGAATGACTGAGGGAATGAATGAATGACAGTTTGCAGAATGCAGATGTGCATTTTCTACTGAAGGAGTCATAGTTGTAAACAGACTTAACTCAGAGTGTTAATGTTCTATCACAGTGCACAGAAAGCAGTGGGAGACAGGAAGAGAGGAACTAAAACCCACCAAATCCAAAGTAGGACTTGATTCGGTAAGCCCAGGAGACAAGCTGCAGAAGCGTCATCAACTGTATTTTGCAGGCAAAACACTCAACAGTCGTGTGCCCAGTAACTGATGCTATATTCCCAAAACTTGGACAGTGGGTTCAAAGACTTGTGTTAAAATCCCATTCCAGACACTTCCATTTGTGGCTTCAGATGAGCTGTTTAACATCTTTGAAGCTTTAAGCTTTGCACTTCGGTTCTCTCATTTATAAAGAGGTATATACCAATATTGCCTGTTATTCACTGATATATCCAAACACTTCGAATACTGCCTGGCATATAGTTGGCACTAAATTTATGATTGAACTGCAGTGCTACCAAAAGTCTTAAATATAAAAACATTTACAAAAGTGCTTGGTATTGTGACTGAAACACACTGTTAGTCACAGTTCCTTTGAGACAGTCTTAAAATGTTATTCACACTTCCCCTTCCCTTTCAAATTCTCTGCCCCCCACCCTCCATTGCAGATTCCTTCTAAGCCATGGGGCCCCTTCCACCATGAGTCTTAGCTGGGTTAGACCTATTTCCATGAAATCACCTAGTTCACTAAAGCAAAGAGAGGCAGATTTAATCTTTTAATCAGGACAGACTCTAACTTATACCAGGAGTTCATTTGTTTTCTCATTCCCATAAGACATATTAAACATAAGTCTCTCCTTCTTTCTGAAAACACTAGCATCATTTTAATACATTTCACAATGATCCTATAAAAAGGTTTACAAAAGTACAGTACTGTTTTATTATTACCATTCAGACTAATAAAATCAATTCATTACATAGCTACACGTTAGATTTCTTTGTGCGGAAACATAGTTACCTGAACATTTGAATTCAGCACCCTCAGATCTGTGAGAATCCATATATGTACACTAAGCTCAGATGCTCACGTCCCTCTTCAGATTCCTCTACTACCACCATCTTTGCCTCTTAGTGCAGGATCAGCGCAACAGCGTCGCTGTGATGTAGAAGATGGATTCTACACTGACAATGGCTTTTAGGGGTTAATGGAAAAAGGACTGTATTTGTTTATTTGGGGGGAAAGTGTGGAGGTTATGTGAAAAAGTCTGTAGACCCAGCTACATTGCTATGAGTAATACCTGGATGTGTGGTAGGGAAGGTGTTTATTTAGCCTGTGGTAGGAGGGAGAAGGCGGTGTGTGAATGTACAAGATGCTGCAAAGCCAGTGTGCTAAGGAAAACAATCCAAACTTTAGTGGGCCAATTTCCTACAACTGTAAAATGAAACAGTAGGTGATTTCCACAGCTATATCCAGCTTTAGCAATCCACATTTTTATAAACAGCTAAATAACAAACTGCTATATTTACACCACACACTTATGCACCCAGAAAGACAGTGATGTCAGGACTTACACGGATAGAGACAGAGATAGAGATGCAGGTTAGACATGCCTTTTTCCTCTGTGATACTTGTCACAATTACAAACAATTGTGTAATCTGTGCAATACCCATCTCTGTTAGGATGTAAGGACCCTGTGCAAATAAGCACATCTCTCATTTACTGTGGCACTCCCATAGTCAGCGCAATGACCAATGCATGACAGCATTCAATAAATATTTGTTGATCAACTGACTCACTGAATGAATAAATGAATGAATGAATGTATAATGAATGAATGTATGACAGTTTGTAGAATGCAGATGTGCATTTTCTACTGAAGGAGTCACACTTGTAAACAGACTGCTTCCTCTGTGAGCCTAAGTTTTAAGTAACAACGTGGCAAAGAGGTTTTTCATCCAATTTAATTTAGTTTAAATTAATTAATCCTGATTTTAATTTTCAATCAAAATAATCCCCAATTTAATAACTAGCTCACTAAATATAATATTAACAATGAGCACATCGATGCTAATAATTGAAAACATTTACTGATGTGATAGCATTGCAAAAACTGATGGAGGTACAGGCCTGTTTCAGATAAGATCATCTCACCCATGAGATATGGTGCATGACGAAACAAGCAGATCCAGGAGTTGAATCTAGATCAATGTAATCACAAAGTCCCAGCAGTTAAGCATGAGCTCTTCCAAATAATGATGGATAACTCTGGCAATAATTTCGCAGGGCAAAAGTGGAATGAAGTATGGAAATCGTGCTGACGTAGGAGTGAAGGCAGCTGATTCCCATTCCCAGTGCAGCTATTAACTAGGTGAATGTCCTTGGAATGAAACAACCCTCTCTGAGTCTCAGACAGGGAAAGGAGAAATTCAGCTGGGCTGACATTTCTCAGTTCTGTCTCTGTATGATCTCGCTCACAGGAAAAGGAGGTATCATCTTTCTTTTAAGAGGCCTCTCTGTTTTATGTTTGGAGTTGTGCAGAATACAAGCATTTATGAAATTAAAATTTAAAAAACTTGTGTTGTCAACAAATAGTTTGGACATCACTGGATTTGGTCATTTCTAAGTTGTTTTTTTTTTTTTTTAAACTCCCGATATTGTATGGCTCTATTAAATACTTACGATTTTATGAATAAGTTTGGCTTCTTCAATGTTACTTATTTAATATTAGCTTTTTAAAACCATAAACCTAAAAGACTCCTTTTCAGGGAAGTGAAACAATCAAACTATTTGGTGGTTTAACTTTTTTCCATTAGGATATCACAAAATCAACTGGATTTGGAGAATATGTCACCCAAGTGTAAAGTCTTTAGGTGTGCGTTTTACTTATTTTTTAAAGAAAACTTAAATCCTTTCATATTTATGTACTCTTAAAACCTAGCTTACATTTTTTTTCTTCAATTAAGTATATTTTCTCCCAGCATGTTACGAAAGCCATTAGAACTGTGAAAATAGCCTTTAGGACTAGAGGAATATAAAGGATATGTATTCCAACCTAGATACGAGGTCACACATAATTTGAAGTATTGAAGGGGAGTCTGTGGGCATCCATCTCTGTGTACTTCATGGTCTAAAACAGCATCACAGGAGAGTCAGAGTCTGGGGAGGGCGAGACCCTCAGTGGTGGAGGAGAATGGAGGGGTGGGAAAAGGGAACAAGCCCTGGGCAGTATCACGATAGCCAGCAATCACACAGAAGTTCCTGTGCTCCATCCGGACAGTGCTTTAAGAGCTTTACAGATGCTAATTCACTTAATCCCCACCACCATTCTGTGAGACAGACACTGAGCACAGAGAGTGTAAGTAATCTGGACAGTCACAGAGCTGGAAGGCCAGGGAGCTGGGATCTGAACAGGGCACCATGTAGCTGTGAAGAGGTGTGCCTTGTGAAGTGGGGGTGGACAGGAGAGCCAGAACACTAAGACTTAATGTCCTGAAAAATACCAGGAGACAAGAGAAAGATCTAAGAAATCTATAGTGATGGAAGAAAAGAAATGGGAATGCCCTGGGAGCTAAGATCAAAACTCAGGCTAAAGAAAGGAAATAAAGAATTCCTAGATGAAGAAGCTAGAATGATACTTTCCTTGTTTTTGAAGCTACAGAAATCAGCAGGGGCCTACAGAAGAAAAAATCTTATTTCTGAGAAATGAAAGGATGCACTTAAGGTGATAGCTTAAATTGGGACTTAGAGTTGAATGTGGCTGACTCCTGGGACACAGTAACAGCCAATTCAAGTGAAGGAAACCAAAGAGAAGTGATGAGCGGGTAATTCTTGCACCTTGCTGTCTGGCTCGTTTCATCAATGAGCAAAATGAGGTATAGTCGTCACTGAAGTAACTTGCTCCAAGGTTATTCCAGCTGATTAGTGACAAGTTCACCGCTGCCTTCACTAGACTACTTGAGTTTTTATCCATTATGTTTCTTTCAGATTTAGTACATTTTTTAAAGATTCTATTTGAGCGTCTGCTAAAGAATAAGTGTCTAAGGAGACCAAAGAGAGTTAAAGTTGTCTGTGATATACACACATTGATGTTTTTGTAATTCTGCAGCTGTGCACAGTATTTAAAGACATGTATACCTGAATCTGCTACAAATGCTAGATGGGAAAGAAGAAATTTGAGAGTAACGGTCTTTGGTGTATGAAACACCTTCTGTTTTCAAGTTGAGAGGGATCCCTCTCAATCTGAAACCTCAGCAAGAAGTGGGGTGGAGCGTTGTTTGCTCTTTAGGCTCAAATATAATAAATGAGGCTGATTCTACCACACAGAGGAGCAGGTCTGGAAAACTAAAAACATTCTATTTTATTCCACTTTCCACAGCAAATAGAGAATGGAGATCTGTGGTAGACTCCTGTTAGCATTCTGTGGTCTCCATAAAACCCTACTTTCTCAAGTCTCAAGCCATTTAGAGGTAATTAGGGTGGAGGATGAGGGAAATTGTCCCAGCAGTTAAATAGGGATAGTCATGGAATGGACAAACATCATGCCTCCTACATCATTACCTGTGTCCTCCTGCCAAATATGATGTAAGAAGCAGAAGAAAGCTCCAGGTCAAGGACAAAATGAGGAGGACATACAGGCTTACTCTATTTAAAAGTGAGTTGGGAAGAATGAGTTAACATGTGATCTACAGGCTAGGTGAAAGTAGAAAAGCTCCAATCTATTACTAAAGAATAACTGTTAAAATGTGCTAAATGTATACAAATATATATTACAGTCTAATAAAAGCAATAGCAATTAAATTGCAAAATAACACTGACATGACGCAGGTCATTAATTTACCCCACAGTAGTTGAGAAGGAAACAGGTGACAGAACAAAGAAGGGCTGTGGGGTGTCTTGGAGGAGACCGGAGTGCTGGGCTGCACTTGGCCGTGACCAGCGCTGAGTGACAGTGCCAGACCATGCCAAGCCCCTGACCCCTGGTTTCCTGGTCTGTGAGGCTGGCAGCAGCAGTAGTCTTTAAGTCTTTCCAAAAATAAAACCGATGACTCTTCATACTAGGAAAATAATCACAGAAAAAATTCAAATATTCTTTAGAAGGTAAGATTTAATAACAGGATTGATATGACCAGTCAGCAGATATATGAGCAAATTATTAACCCCTAGAGAAATAATGGAAGTGCTCATTAAATTATTACTATTATTTATAAACAACTACTACAAAAAGTCTCCCTCTTCCTCTTCTCCATCCGCCCCCCTGCAAAAAAAGAAACAAACATGCAGTAAGCGAGGCCAACATCCACTAAAACATCAGCAGCTACGAAATGAAAGGAAAAGTGTTTCTCTGCTCACTTCTGATACCACATGTATGGGTTTTTCTCCCACACCAACAATTCTCAACGCTCCCAACAACTGGGGAGCCTGAAATCTCAATTATGATGCTCACTACCCAGAGTTAGTGGAGGACTTCGGGTGCCAGTTGCATGTAATAGGTTCCCAAAATACACACTGACTTGGGTACAAAGTTTGGGGTTCCCACAACAGCCTATTCCTGCTCCAGGTTCAGTAATTTGCTGGGATGGCTCACAAAACTCAGGAAAACATTTACATATATTTTCTAGTTTGTTATGATGGATATGACAGAAGACACAGATGAAGAGCCAAATGAAGAAATGCAGGCAGTGTATGGAAGGGTCCAAGCACAGGAGCTTCTTTCCCCTTGTAGTTGGGGTGTCACACCTTCCTGGCATGTGGATGTGTTCACCAATCCAGAAGCTCTCTGAACCTCTTAATTGAGGAATTTTCATGGTGGCCTCGCACACAGGCATGATAGATTATTAACTCCATCTCCAGTCCCTCTACCCTTGGAGCATGAGGGTAAGGCTTGGTCTTCCTGGTGACTTCCCTCCCCCCAACCCCGGGGAAGCTATCCAGGAGCCCACCAAGAGTCACCTCATGAAATCCAAAGATGCTCCCTTCAGTGAGGAAATTGCAAGGAATACAGAGCTCTGTGTGAGAGACACTGCTATCCCCCACCATCACTCAGAAGTTACCAGGGTTACAGGGTTTCCATGTCAGGAACCAGGAACCAAATCTGTATTTCTTATTATATCATAGTGATAGATCAGAATATTTTACTTAAACTTCACAAATCCATCCCTTTTTCACCATGCTTTTTTCTATAGCCACAATAAAATTATTCAAATTAAAAAGCAATTGATTCACTTGTAATATTTATATTAGAAGTATGTAAAGCACATAAAGAATGAAAAAATGTTTTGGTAACATAGCTCCTGCATATTTTAGAGGGAAAGAACATGTGGGAACGGGTGGGGAAGCTTTAGTTATGACAATACAGTTTATAATGTACTAAATGACAGAAGTCATTCTGGTTATTGAAGAACTCACAAAAATAAAACTAATGGTTCTCAAATGTTCAGAAAACCATCATGTGGTGGGAAGGGAAATCACACAGTCACAAAGGCTGGGGTTATCTGTTACCCTGACACAGATGTTTTTAAAGGGTGGCAGGAGGAAACCATGATTAAGGTTAATGAAGTATCTAATCAAGGTACTCACTTTGAAGTCATGTAACATGTACTCTGAGTAAGAAATACACTCACGGAATAAAAACTGAGAAGGGCTTTGGGATCATCTAGAATAATCTCATGAATGACAGGAAGAAGCTGTTGTCAGAGCTGGCGCCACCTCTCTGGATTCCGGATTCACAGTCCTACATGCATTCTCTCTGCTTTTAGACAATAGTTTTCACCAATATCATTATTATCACCTTCCTTTTCCTGTTGGGCTCAGAGGAAAGGTATTCTTTTAGTATAATAATGACAAGAAAATCCTAACCAAAACAATACACATCTACTTGGAACCAAAATAAATGTCAAGGTAACTCATACGTGCGTCAGATGAAAAGTGGAATGATAAGCAAGCACACCAAATAAGATTAAAAAAAAAAAAAGAGTTTACATAAATTCTCTGAGATGAATTTTTGAATTTTCAATCATATATCATTTCATAGTGATTTCAGATTTTTACCAAAGGGCAAATTTGAAGAACTGAATAAATCAGCAACTATTTGATGTTTTCTTATAAAAAAAGATTGTTAAATTTAGCAAAGTAAAGCAACCTCTCCAACCACGACTATCATCACCAGTATAGTCCACTAACTAAACAAAAACCTCCTCACCCGTCCATGTCCAGAAGGGTCAGGGCTTTGGGTGTATATGCGTCAATGGTAAAAGTAACAAATGATCATTCTTGTTTACTGAGTTTCTACTACCTACCAGGTATTGTGTGAGGAACTTTTCAAACATTACCTCGCATCTCACACCAGGGTAAGGCAGAAATTATTTCAGCCATTTATATAGGTAAGTAAATGAAGAGGGATGCATTAGGCAACTTGTCAGGAGCAGGGTTAAAACTTAGGTCTGATCCTGGAGCCAAAGATCTTTTCAGTAGGTGACAGAACTTTATCCTGACAACATTCCTGCTGCATACAGAATGCAGATGTTACTTGAAAAAAAACCTAGAACACAAGATCAAACACATCCAAGCTCCACTTCAGTTTTACTTGCTACACAAATGTTCCAATTTCATCATTTGCCAGCAGTGTGGTGAATCCTTAACAGCTTTAGCAGTAGGCCTTACACACAAAATCAAAATCTGCTCAGAACCAACAACAACAAAATAGCTGCTCAAAAAGTTGCTCTAAAAGAAACCTTGCCTTTAAATTTTAAAAATGTATTTTAAATCACAATCATTACGGACCCTTTAAGTAGTTTACTCTGTCTGACAAGCACAGCTGGGCTGTCTCTGACTGACCTCTATGGGACAGGCCGTCGGTACTCTGCTCCCTTTCCTGTGGACGTATGTGACATTTCCCAGATTCGTTTGATCAATCATAATGTTTATTTTACTATAAGCCTTCCCGTCTTTCCCGCCATCATTCTAAACTGGAAAATTACCCATCATGAGTCAACCCGACTCTATTTCTAGTCTGTCCTCACGAGGGTCATGGCTGTTTCCATTGTAATTTTACCACCAGCCCCTTTCCTAAAATGAGCATTAGTCATTACACTGACCTACCTGCCACTAAATTCAACACAAAGCCCCAAGCCACAGGGTGCCCTAGACAGCCTTCTCATTAACGCAGATGTCTGCTTAGCCCTCCTGCCCTAGTTCTCAGGCTCAACCCGACCACACAGGAACTCCTTGATCCTCACTTTGTCTATGAATCCCAAGCCTGTGGGACTGGATCTTGCTAACTCACTGGCCTTACAGATTCCTTCACCACACTTGCTCCCCACAATTTTCTTTCTTTCTTGAACTCTCCCTAAGACAATCATGCCCTCCCTATGGTTTATCTTACTCGCACCCTTGAACTAAAAAGGTGTCCAGGGCATCACAGGTTCCCTGGTAGATGATCTCAGTTCCTTGGGAGGTCATTTAGAAAAAACAGCTATGGGTTGGACCTAAGTACCATCCACAACCTCACTTTTTGGGCAGGGTCTGCCACCTTTCCGATACTGTGCAAAAGAATCTATCCCCTGGCTGAAGAGGCATGACTGACTCCACAACAGAGTCATGTCAGAGTCGTTGCTAAAGCAGTTCACCTTGTCTCAGGACGATGTCGCCCCTGGCCTCGAATCTGTGATGGGCTAATGATGAGAAACCCAGTGCACTGTCTTCCACAGACACATCACCCTAGATGTGGAGGGAAGCAATGCTGCTGCTCTGTCCCAGTGACCTAACCAACGAGGAAGGCTTGAGAGACGAAAGGAGAAATGCCTTGCGTTACTGCCATGGCACCAACTCCGTAGAGAAAGATGACAGGTTCTGGGATTTCTTTTCATAGGTCCTGGGACTTCTTTTCATAGGTCCCTGAAGGCCTATGAAGCTGGCCATCCATATCGATTCAGTCTCTCATCTCTGTCTTCAAAGGTCTCTCACTAAGTGTCTCTGGGTTGCACAGTACAGCAACTGGCAATTGTCAACAGGTATCAACTGATGGTTCAGCTGGTCTTTCATGACCAAAAGGTGACTGAATGAAAAATGAACTACACTGTTTAGAGAGCAAAAGAATGCTTCTTCTCTCCTTGAATAAGAGGAGGTACTGAGAAAGACTTTCTCCTTGACCAAATTTTAGTCAGTTTCCTCTGAGCCCTCTTCTCTTCAATGCTTCATCCCCTGCACCCGCTCCTCAGCCTGTCCAGTCCGGTCGGAACCAGAATCTTCCCATTCCCGCTATCTGTTCCCCTGGCCTGCCTTCGGCAAGAATCCCCCTACCCTTGCTGTCTCCTCTTAGCAATTTTCTATCCACTGGCCCCTTACCTGCTCTTTGGCAATGAACTCCCATTTGTCCTGCTGCATGCCAAACTGAGCTCAGTTCTCTAGTGAAGTCTCTTTTCCCCAATTTAAACAGTTTAGGAATAAAATCTATTTTTATTGGTTTTAACTGGGCCTAGCTCTCCTTCTCTTTTTACATGACATGTGGTCATAAGGAATATTAATAAACTGTATAAACTGGTATAATGCATGAATGTATCATTTCATGTAACAAATATTAAGGAATATCCACCCCAAGGCTGTTGCAATGCTACATGGTGAGGACAAATGGTGGGCAGAAGTGGACAGAGTGTCTGCCTCACAAAAGTGACAGTCTAGTAAAGAAGAGAGACCTTAATACAATGATCACACAAGCAACAATATTATTACTATGATCAATATGTTTGAGGAAAAGGTACATGGACTATACTGGGAAAGTCAGGGAAAGCTTCCCTGAAAAACTAATGAAGGGACATTTAAGCTGAAATCTGACTATTTAAGATTATTGGGTGAGTGTATAGAGGTGGGGGCCGTCCAGAAAGGAACAGCATGTGACAAGTCTCTTACCGAAAGGGAAAGTAACACATTAAAGGAACTGTAAAAATGCCACTGTAGACATGTCACAGAAAGTAAAGCAGTAATAAGGGAAACAAATATTGAATAAGCCTGAAGATTGGGAATGGAACATCTAAGACTTTCTAAACCATCTTCGAATTGCCAACTTTATGCTAAGAACACCGTATGTATGTGCTTAGCACAGTGCCTATATTGGGGTAAATGCCCAATTAATGAAAACTTTAAAAGTATTTAGCCTTGGCCAGGTAGCTCAGTTGGTTAGAGCATTCTCTTGATATATCAAGGTTGTGGGTTCAATCCTGGTCATGGCACAAGAGTCAACCAATGGATGCGTAAATAAGTGGAACAACAAATCAATGTTGTTTCTCTCTCTCTCTCCTTTCTTCTCTCTCTCTAAAAATTGATGAAAATAAAGAAAAATAAAAATTGAAATTCCACTGCAACAAATATAATAAAAAAATCTGAATCATCTTAATGTAAAAATGTATGTTATTTATTTTATGCATAAAGCAAAATCCATTTATCAGTGGTTTTCGGCCCTACATTGGCCAATGAGAGGAAAAAAAAATCACTAGATACCCCTGTCACATTTTTCTGATTTAAATGTCAGAGAGCATTCTACAGTTTACCTTACTGGGGAAATGTAAAATCTAGATAATGTACATATAGTAGTGCCTGGTTCCCATAAACTGTTATTTAAAAAGTCAATCACCCAAATTTGAAATGAAAATGTTATTCGATCAGAATGGTTCTCAGGCATCAAATATTAAGAATTATTACTTTACATGGGACCCACTCATATTTACTTAATTATTTCTCATCTTAAAAGACATCTTAATAGCTTATGTTTCAGAGATTTTTTTTTTTTTCCATTCTCCTCTAGGTGGTATACCGATAGCATAAAAAACTTCCACAAAAACAAAATTTATTTTTCTTTAATTAAAATCAAAACTCATTTTCAATTTAGAAAGCAGGAGTAGTAGAGAGCTATAGGAAGAGGACCTGTCTGCTCCTCCTCTTACATCTGAAGAGGAGAAATGTAATGTCTGCTATATTATCCAAAACCCTATAGGTAAAAGCTCTCTATAGGCCTAATCACCAAACAACAGAACAGAGCTAATAGTTGGAATATTAGCTACATAACACAATGACAAACACAGTTAGAGTCATGATAATAAAGCAGTTACTAATTCACTGGGCACTTACTCTAAATGTTGTGGTTGCAGCATTTCACTTAATCTGAACAAGAGACTAACACCTCATCTCTTCAAAGATGAGGATACTGAGGTTTACCAATGTGAGACAACTTGCCCAGTGCCAGTAGCTAGGAAATTGCAGATCCAGAATGCTAATCTAGAGATCCATAGTTTTAATCCTGATACTAAGCACTACAAAGGGTGAAAATAAAGTTGGTGTCACACTGTCACTAGGAGATATACCTCAGGTGACTGCACAGCACAAATTAAATCATACTTCCTTTTCTTACCTCTTCTCATGCCATTCATTACCCCTCTCTCACCCCCACCCCCTGCATACATTGGCTGAACCAGAAGACTGAGGATAAATGGAAACCACAGTGGGAAAAAAATCTATAAATTGGCTCATCACCACCATGCCCTTAATAAACTAAGCTAACTGGTCACAAATAATTTTGAAAGAGCCTTAAAAAAAATCTCGAGAATTGTTAACACTTCCTCAACTCAGATTCTCAATTGGTATGGATATTTTATATCTATAATGTAGACAATATACTTGCTAGTTTTCACCTAGCTTTGATATATATTTAATAAGTATTATCAGCTTATCTTCTGAAGGCGGCAAAGAAAACAGTAGTTAAGATTAAGCTAAGGTCCACCTTTGAAGGAGCTGGTCTTTAATGTTTAAAACATGAAGAAAAGAATTTCAAATGAACACTTTCTGTTTCATGTTTATGATTACCTGATAATCTGCTACTCACCATATGACATCCAAAGAGCCAATCAAATGTTACTGTTTAAAAACTAAATGAAAAACATATGTAAATAGGATTTTAAAGAGGATGCTGAATATCTACAAATTTCTGTGAACTAAATTGAGTTTTCAAAATTGGAGCCTAATTTTTAAAGTCAATTTTTTTAAAGAAAGAATCAGATTATGCTAATAAAGACCAAAGCAAAGATGTATAGTTGAGAAAAAAGAAAGTAAGGTACAAAGGATCCTTTGTTTGAAACTGCAATAAATGTCTTTCTTTGTAAGCCATTTCAAAAAAATATTCTCCTTCATAAGCAATAAAAGATGTAAGGCTGATGGCAGGTTAAGTACAGCTACATGTATAAATGCATACCACCAGACAGCATCTCAAATCAGAGAGCATATTCAGAGATCATGAGCATTAATAACTGCGTTTCTGAAATGGAATCAAATTGTGAATTTCAAATAGATTTTTTAATATTAAAATCTCTGACACTAATCATAATATCCAAAGAACCCAACAATGATTTTGTTTTAAACATAACAACAGAAAAAGGAAAAAACCTTAAAACTGAAAAAAGGCACTAGAAATAAAGTGGTGATCTTGACATCAATTTTTAACTTTAAAAGTCATTACAAATGGAGCTGTGAGAGAAAAAGAAAGTTCAGTTAAGAATTTTATGTTTTCTTCACTTTTACCCACTATCCTAACTGTTTCACAAGCTTTTGCTTATTGTAAACACAACAAAAGGCAGTTCGAAGCAAACAGCATTAAGAAAAAAAAATTAAGAAGAAAAGCTTCTAGAAAAACTAAAGCAGGTCAAGTTTCCTTTCACCTACCTATATGAACAACTCTCACGGAATTACAGTTCAAAAGCCTCGGTGTCCAAACCTTAAATACCTTAAGGACAGAATAAAACAACACTGGGTCTAAAACTAGCTGATAATGTGGACTACAATGTCAGACATGAACAGAAATTAATCACAGAGCACATTATACACCAAACTACAGTCAAAAAGTAACCATTTAATAGCAGGAACTGAAATCTTGTTCAGAATATTAAAATACAATGTTGTTTCATAACAATCTCTGGAAAAGACTTGATTCTTGCCTAGATATGCAGTTGGTTGGTTCATTGTTGCTTTTTTCCCCTCCATCATAAAACCAGTAAAGTCCTATTTTTAGAAAATACCTTTTACTAGAAATATTATTTTCATACGATGAAAGCAACTTAAAGGAGACTTGTTCGCAGTCTGTAACTTATTCTTGGATCATGATTTATATATACACAAAATATCTTCTATTATATCTATCTTACAGCATTATATCTTCTAGGGTTTAATATTAGGAAAAGAACTTTGGACTTCCTTTGAGAGTTTTTTCCCCTTCTCAACAGGTGGACCTAAGTCTCAAACCATTAGCATGGACTCTCCGGTCACTTCATGAGGCCATGGTCACTCGCTGATACGGGTGGGAGGGGAACAAAATAGTAAGAGGAAGACGAGCTATTGACGAGCTATTGACTCCAACAGGAAAGCAAAGGCTTCTCTGAGGAAATACATTTTACCAATAGCAAGAATGCATGCATAAAGTCATTTAATTAATATTTAAATAATACATTTTATGCCAAGATAGGCATTTCAAATAGTGATAAAGTAGCTGCCTAAAACTTAGTGTTATTTTTCTTTTACTAAGCCACCAATTAAACCACAGACTCTTCCGTGAGAAACTCTTCTGATAAATCCATCTATTTTATTTATCCAGTAGCTCACATGCCCAAAATCTTCCACTTAAGACAGAAATCAACAAATAGCTCTACTCAGAAAAAAAGAAGGAAATGAAAGGATAACTGCTATGTAAGTGATCACAGTGCCGCACAAGCAGAAACACATATACCCACACATGTATGTAAACACATATTCTGTCGCAGAGTCCCTATATATTTCCTTTATAATATTATCAGAGTTTACTGTAAGCAAATCAACAGTGCACTTACATTAAAATTATTTTGTAATAGGGAAACATCTATAAAATCATGAGCTCCATGCCCTCAGGTTAACATTTCATGGGAAACTAGGAAGAAACAAAAAAATCAGTCCAATATTGTTAAATGCCACACTATATGATTACTCCCAGATTTAATGATTTCATGGATCTCTGAAACTAACTCCTACCTGCAAATAAAATGAGAATAAACATGGCTGAAACTGCCTGGGCTTTAAAACAAGTCCTGGCACTTTCTGGTTGGGTAACAGTAGATAAGATACTCAACTTCAATGAGCTTGTTTCCTCATTTGTAAAATGGAGCTGATAACAGTACTTCCTTCATTGGATTGTGTGAAAAATAAGAATTAAAAAGTACAGTGTTTACTTATAATAGTGACTAGCAAAAAATAAGAACTTAGCAAATGTTAGCCTTACAATAAAAATAACTCATTAATTTGTCCCCAAAAAGCTAATTAAAAAAATTACCACCTACTGTCATCATAGTTTCATACCCAAAAAGAAAGAAATTCTCACTAAAAGGAAAAAGAAAAGAATCGTCTCACTCTGGACGAAGAACAACCTTCTTACAGACCAGCACCACTGCACAACCAGCTTTGGGAATGTCGTTACAGACCGTACGCATTACTGGCTCACAGGAGAGTAAAATCAATGGAGTCCGAAATTATTAGGGACACATCAATGAGAAAATAAACATGAGATGAAACTGGAAATGTGGACTTAATCTGGGCAGACAAAGAAAAGTGCATCTACATTTTTCCTCTAACATACCCGAGGATGCTCTTTCCTTATCTGGAAGCATCGCAGCATTGCTTGAACTGTTACTTCTCTTAAAGCCACAGTAGTACTGATTACAATACACTTCAATCTTCTCCAAACCATCAGAATATTATCACTGCAGGGGATAACTTTCGGATTTTAATAACAGTTTTGGGAATTTTTATCTTCCTATGAAAATGATTACCAGCATTGCCTTACCTACAGTGCTCAGTGCACTATAGTGTTTGTGAAAAGTACAGTTTCGTGGCCAAATGAAAAGAACAGGGTACACTGTGTCTTACAGCAATATATCTGTTCCTGTGATTATATGTAATTGTTATGACTGTCAAGTGTTTCCTCTTGGTGGTGTTAGATGTTTATTGGTGTTAGATTATTACTGATTTGTACACTCACACAAGTGCTCAGTTACTGTGAGAGTCTCTGTGAGACTCCCTTTCCTCATTCGTAAGATAGGTTTCCTAAGACCAACCTTGCAAAACCAGAGAGTAAACAGTTTAGGGAAAAGGACTCTGACTCTCATAGTGACTTTTTAAATAATAATAATAATAATAACTATTATTCATCATTAATAATAATTAACTAATAATAATTATTATTGTTAATCAGGGGCCAAATTAAGGGAAATAAGGACATTGAAATAATGTGCAGCTATGGAAGGCAGGGTCTAATGTGTTGTGACAGGACACAGTGGGCTGGTTACCAAAACAGGCCTCTAGCTGCAGGGCAGGCCCTGAAGATTTGGCCACTGAAATCACAAGTGGGCAAAATGCCCCAGAAGTAATATTTTATCCTCATATAAACTAAGGCCACATTGCTTTGATAGTGACAAACGATAGTATGAGGAGAATAAACAGTGACCTTTTAGGTCTCAAAAGACACCAGATTCTTATCCCCACTTAGCTCTCCCCAGAGTAAAGGCATGGGGAATTCTCCTAATTGACGTCAGCTGCTGTAAGGGAAGGAATGCCATGACCTTAAACTTGGCCACTGGTCCACTCTCACATCCAGGAAAAAAGCCAGAGGGTTCTCCTGGCAACTGCCTGACATACTAAACGGCAGGCACAGCCACTGAGGGAATCCTTTGCTGCCCGAGGGACAAATACCCCACGGCAGGAAACAGACAAACTGGAGAGATTAGCAGTTTGCCCAGCAAATGTGGGCCTATCCCCTTGATCTGGATGTTTTTGTATTCAAAAACCTCAGCTCCTGGTCTGCCTTTGCTTTATAAATGAGGGAAATGCTCTCTGCTAAGTCAAAGGGAAAACAGGAGAATATGAGAATTCAAAAAAAGATGTAGTAAGCTGGCTCACTGCATAAACCATCCTATTGTATTACAGAAGTCTTTAATAGATATTCATTAACCAGATGTTTTAACTCTCATTTTTAAAAAGCCCTGCAATCAAAATTGGATCCAAGCCTCCTACAACGCCAAAGTCATCATCATCGTTTGTTCCCCTGGACAAGCATGAGGCTCCTAGTCAATCCCTCTCCCTCTCCCTCTCTTTCCCACTCCACTCTTCTCATCTCATGCACATGCTATTCTAGCCACAAACTTGATAATGTAACTTCTCTGCTCAGAGACACCCCTGGACTTGCTGGTGCCTGTAGAAAAGAATCCGGATGTTTAAGTGCTGCCTATGAGACTAATATCTGACCCTGACCATCCAAGTTCAATCCCACTCCCTTGCTCACCCATCATAACCCTCTGAGATCCAGAGAAGACACAAACCTCCAAGAGCACCCCTTTCCACTTTGCAAAAAATACAGTGCTTTAATATGCTTGGTTCCTGCCCAGGATATTCTTCTCTAGCTTTTCACTGTATTATAACATTTTACTTACCACACATAGTCCCATTCAACTATCATGTACTCTGCCAAGACTTTGGTGGCTTCCCTGCATTCCTTTTCCTGAGTTCCTGCACTAGTCTGTAGGTGCCTCCATGATTGTTCTTAACAAATAATATAGTAATTATCTGTGTATGTGTCTGCCCAACTAGACCTTGAGTATTCTAGTCAATGACTGTGTCTCATGTGTTTTATCACTCACAGTCTCCATTCTTCTGGAAGAGTGCTCAATCCAGATTCCGGACAGGTACAATCCCAGGTATTTGACAGTTTAACGCAAAGACGGAATGTAATAACCAATGGGCACTGACTGTCATGGAAACCGGAACCATTTAGAAGACAGAAAATCGTTTTGGCTTTAAGTTTACTATATACAGTTGGATACTTCTTAATTAGCTTGAATAAATTGAGGTCACATCCTTTGATTCAATCAATAGTTTGAAGTACTTGTCTTTGGGCAAATAGCTGTTTAAGTTTTCCTATTATATTATGAGCCCTCAGAGAGCAGAAACCAAGTCTCACCTGCCTATGCATAACCTACAGCACCTGCACCAGGTAAATAAGAATATTAAATCAAATTCCCCAAATGAGGTGTGTCTCAGTTTCAGCTGGTGGAAACAAAAACTATAAACTAAGTAGCTTAAATCACAAAGACTACGGAGGCTAGAAATCCCAAGATCAAAGTGCTGGCATACTTTGTGTTCAGTGAGCGTCTTACTCTGGGTTTGCAGATCACCATCGTCTTCTGTCCTCACTTGGAGGAGAGAGAAGAAGGCTCTCATCTCGTCCTCTTCTTATAAGGGTACTAATCCTTTCATGGGGCCCCCCTCCTCCTGACCTCATCTAAACCTAATTATCATACTTCCCAAAGGCCCCACCACCAAACAGCATCACATTGAGGACTGTGGCAATACCGGGGGACACAAACATTCAGTCCATAGCAAGTTGCCATGCTGATAGTTCACAATAATTTTTAATGTTCCATTTGTATATGTGCAAGGAAACAAAGACAGTTCAACTCCATTTTCAGAAAAGAGTTAAAAAGGGAGAATACTTTACCAAACACCTCCAACACAGAAACAGAAACTTCAGACAAGTTAGTTTAGAGAAAAGAGGAGATCCTGTCTCCCACTTCCTGGTTTTGACTGGGAACCAAAGCTAATCTACATCTCTATCCCCAAGGAGATAATTACAGTTTATCTAATTCTCTGCTCCAGGAAGGTAAGCTATACAGGGCCTTAGTTCCTCCAGAGGGACATTCGTAGAGAGCCAGGTTGAGACAGGCAGCTTTCTGGTCCTTCTGTCTTCTGCCAAATAAAACGTACTGAACTTTAAGGGGAAAAAACCCTAAGTGAACATAAGTGTGTGGGGGGTGGGGAGGGTAGATGAGGCAGCTTTGTATACTTAAACTGTAAAGAAATACTATAATGAATGAAACAATGTCCAGATTTCAAAAAACTACAACATTCACTTCCAGCTTTTCTCAAAATGAAAGCAAAACATGCACAGATGTTAGCATAACTTCTCTTTAAACACTTTGAGAGTAAAATATTTTTATTAATATAAACTAGGAGGCAAGGAGTAAAGGGAGAGCTGAGAGTGGCATTTACATATAATTATAAAATATTTGCCATTTGTTTCATTTGAGAGTTTACATAACTACTACACTTAAAAGTTGAATTCCAGTCCTACCCAGACCACTCATCTTGCCATTTTTAGGAACCTGACATGTGCAGGTGAGAGACAATTGCTAATACCACTTGCAAAACTCTATATGGTCAGGCTTCAGGAATTTCCTTCCTACATTGAAAGTACTTGATTCTTTCCACTTAATTTCTTCACAGGTTCACTGGTAACTGTTATTTCCCTTCTTCTCTCCTCCCCTCCCACTTCCTTCTCTTTCTTCTTCTTCCTTTTCTAAATTGTTTCTTAAGTTCTCCATCTTCCTAAGTGTGGATTTCTGAACTACATCAAGAACATTCTACCCTGAAGATTTTTAAATGTAAATGATGCCTTTTAATGGGTAGCATAGTATCAATAATAGAATACAACTTTATTGATTCAGTTATCCAAACTACAAATATTCTAAATTTAAAAATAAATACTACACTGCTGGTTCAGCTGTATAAATAAAATAAAATCTCAGAACACAATAATATATTGTAAAATTTTACCAATAAATTATACAAAGTATCTTGAAATACAAAGAGATTATAATTTTCTCATCCTCCACTTTCGGCTTTTGCTCAGAAACTCTTGGTTGGTATACAAAGCTATGAATTTAGGTTTCTGGTGAATTAATGCACAAGTTTTTTTTCCCTTTTTATCAAAGTGTTGAAATAAATTATCTTTTTCCCCACTGCCTCTGCCACTTTTATTCCACATCCTTTTACTCCCAGAAAAGAGTGAAAAAGACGACAGCAGCAAAATCCAGTGGAGGGCTCCTTAGGATCCTACCTACACTGTGAGATACAGACACTCCTCTGGAGAAAGGTGTTTCCCTCCTAGGTTATATTTCACTAGTGCTCCATAGTCTGTGATGTCTCAATCTCCATAGCTGCTTTTGTCACTATCTAAAAAACTATGTTTTTTTTTTTTTCCTCCCCTAGGGAAAGGACTGACTTCTAACGCCTCTCAAACTTTGCCAGGCTGTCCACTGGGATTTCCCTAGAAAGAACCAGGTATGATCTACTGAATATGAGAACAATGAGCCCACAGCCTTCAGAAAGGTTTTTCATGAAAAATCACACATTGTCATGTGAAATGGAGAAAAAATAAAATCATAATAAAATATGAAGCCATTCATTCTTACCAAGAACAAATAAGCTTACTGATAAAGATATTTAAATCTTAGAGTTTACCATAAATTTGTAAGTGGATTTATATGGTCAGTTTTTAAAGTAATTTTGGGGGGCTGGTAAATTTCAAACTAATAATTTAGTTACTAAAAAAAATTAGTATGTTAGTGCCTAAAAAAGGAAAGCATGTTCACTGTGTTTTGTCCTCATATTGTCCCAGCATCAGTGATTCGGAGATAATAACGCACGACTCTACTTTAACGCATGGAAAAGGGGTTCACAGTGACAACCGCTGGTCCAATACTAGATCATCATGGCTGAAGCCAATTTCTCCTGCTGCCCAAAACACATTTATTATTTTTCTAAAAAAGAGAAATAGCACTGCCAACCAAAAATGAAATGTAAATAACATCAATTTCTTTGGAATAGGAATCATTAGGGACATATTTCACCAAGGAAGGTCTAGTCTGATATTCAGGAGAACTTATCTTTTTCTCAACAGTCCCATTCAAATATACATTTGGAGGCCAATAACGTAGGTAATGAAGATCTGGAATAAAGGAGCAATCAATACTACATATGAAATATTTTAAATGTCCCCTTTATTTTGAAAAGCATAATTTTCTATCTCTAAATATTTTTCCCTTTTCCAGAATGATGACAATTAAGAAAAATAACTGTTTTATAGCTTCTCTAGAAATGACAGCTTGCACATTTACCAACTCAATGGGTATATCAAAAGCTCTAATATCTGACCCTCTATATCCAAGATTTAATTATAATAGTCTAAGAGAAGTTACACTTAGGCAAAATATGCATCTTCCCATCAAAGGTAACAGAACAAAAACAGTAAAAAATTAAAGACACATTCTCTAGACAAATAACATTACAGAAAGGAGAGAAATTTGGCCTTCTTTCTAAACTTCAGTGGTTGTCAACTGTAATGTGCATCAGAGTCACCTGGAGGACTTGATAAAACAGATTGCTGGGCCTCACCCAGGAGAAAGTGATCAAGCAGTTCTGGGGTGGGACCCGGGAATTTACATTTTAACAAGCATCCAGGTGATTGATTATGATGATGATGGTGATGATAGTGATGCTGATGCTACTCTAGAATGACACTTTGAGAACCACCGCTTTAACTCAGTCACTTACTCTACCACTGTGGAGGCCTTAGTATAATTGTCTAATCATTCTAAATAAATATCTTGTGTTTTTTATGCCAGTTAGTTTTAGTGAACAAATACTACCACTTCTTAATTAAAGTATTACTTTGGGATATCTTCATCAACTCTAATCTGCACACCATTTTTAGAGCATCACAAGATTATAGATATTTAACACATGAAAATAAAAATATTTTTATATATCTTATTGTTAGTTCTTATCGTACAGACTTGACAATAAAACAGTAAGATGACTAAGCTATTTAAAGAAAGTGTGGATGCAAACAGGCAGTCTCCATCCTTAGGGCTTACCAGTGACTGGTGCGTCGATATCCAGCAAATTTTTTTCCTGTCGGAGAATTGAAGCTCCCTCAGTTATTATTCTCAATGCAACACTCTCTTCCAACCTGCCCTCCTTCATGAGATGTGCCTTTAAGATATCCACTCGAGGTTTCCCATCATTATCAAATACTTCTTTTGCTGTAAGCCGGTGACTTGGAGGAAATGGGACAGCTGAAAGACAAAAAGAATCACGCATTAGCCAAAACTCAACAACAAAAGATTCAATAATAACCACCAAATATCTATCCTAATCGCTAACCACCTATCAGAGTATTTTTAAATATTCTCACATTAAAATGGTCAGGGGCTGTCAAGAATGAAAAACTTCCTTTGATTCCAGATGTAATATGATTGCTTGAAAGGAAGTTTGCAGTTCTTATTTCTTGCATTGTGAAGATGCCGGTTGGGTTAATAACAAAAAAGGGTATTTGCTTCTGTTAGGCAATAATCAGTTTGACAAAGAAAATCTCTCCTGAAGATGCAACCATAACCAACTTGGGTGAAGACATTTTCTGCACTACAAAACAGGATCCTCTACTGGGATAAGAGAAATGGGAGACCAAGTCTGCCCCTTCAACTAAAGTCACGTGTCTGAGTAAACAGATGGACTCCCTGTTTCAGGGAAAAACAGGAATCTGAGAGCAAAAAGGTAAAAACATGCAGAATACTGAAGAAGAAGTCAGGATGTATGTGTGTGTGTACTGAAGGAACATCTTGAACAGTGAGGGGACAGTATGACGTCAGGAAGGAAACACAGGTATTTAGGAATATTGTACAATGACAAACCACTTACTATAGAGTTAGAACCAGCCATTTGCTCTTCCACACCCCCCAGGCATTCTTAACAGTAAGGTGCCTTCCTACAGCTACTGTCATTCCTCACATCTGTGAATCCATTCCTTCACTCACTCAGCAAAGGATGGTAAATAAACAACCACAATGAACCAGGATATCCGAGGTCCATGGGCAGAGATGGTATCATGAATGTAAAACTTCTGATGAACAGACAATATGCCCCATCAGTGAGGGAACCTCACTATTTCTGTTTCACATGAGGGTTCATTTTTAGACAATTCCTATCTATTAGAAATATGTGAAAGGAGCATAAACACAGCTTTGTGTAATTTTCATCTGCCATATGCATTATGCCATATGTGTAAGAAACCTCCTAACAATGGTTCCTCTCTTCAAAAGAACACTTGATATTCAGGAATAAACTGGGCCCTCAAAGAAGCAAGAATTATGGTAGCTCCAGGCCAAGAAATTTTGCACAATCTAATAGCACAGATTAGTTATCCAAGAAAAATTATAACTACTTAAGAGAAAAGAAAAATAAGGAAATGAACTCGCACTAATGAATGCAGGTTGATTTTCCTAACAATCCAAGCATATCTACTTAACTGTGCTGCCAAAATGAATTGGCAGTGACACACTCAGTGGACAGCATGCGGCTTTTGCAGTCAGATGAACCTGGGTGCAAGCTTTGGCTCTGCTCACTTGCCGGCTGTATGACCCTGAGCAAGTTAAGTATCTTCCTATGGCTTCCGTTACCTCACCTGTAAAGTGGGGATTATAGCTATCCGAAGATTGTTATAATAACTAAAGTAAACAGGAATAGTAGTAGCTAACATTTATAGAGTGTTTATTTTATGCCACACAATGTTTGGGTAATAAAGTCAGGCAGAACAGTAAAGCTGTAAAATGAGTAAGGCATATGTCCATGTGTTTATGTATAACCTTATTTAGTCCCCATAACATTATTGTGGGAGACAGAGCAGGTGCTCAAAAAGAGTAAGCATCTTGCGATAATCACGTAGAGATTTATATGTGGACCCACTCAGTGCAACCTTTGGCAATCTAAGGCCAGGAAACTATATCAACAATTATACAGCTCAGCTTTCCAGAAAGTCCCTAAGAAAGTGCTTAAAGAAAAAGTAATGAGCAAATCACATTTTAGAACTGAATTCTAGCAAATGCTAAGCAGTGCTTCTTATAAAGACCATATTGATTTTCTTTTTTCTTTTTTAAAACATTTTATTTATTTATCTTTAGAGGGGAAGGGAAGGAGGGAGGGAGAGAAACATCAATGTATGGTTGCCTCTCATGTGTCCCCTGCCGGGAACTAGCCCGCAACCCAGGCATGTGCCCTGACTGGGAATCGAACCTCGATCCCTTGGTTCACAGGCCCGAGCTCAATCCACTGAGCTACACCAGCCAGGGCAAGACCACATTGATTTCCAAAAATTATTTTAATGACTGATAGAACAGATATAATACAAATGCACGATGTAAAATAAAAGACAAAATGCATAATGCCAAAGTATAGTGTAAAATAAGAAAATTTAAGAATCAGACGAAGAGAGGAAATGAGAGGAAATTTAGTTCTTAGACTTGAGGCATTTGGAGATTTTGTTCATTTTGTTCCTTTGTCTCCCCACTTTTTTGTGCCTACTGCATATTTTGTTAAGAAAACATGAAAACATTTCAATGGCCATAGTTTTTATTCAGGTCTTCATGTAAGGTTGGAAATTAGAAAATATTTTACCTGGCAACTCCTCAAAATTCCCCAGATATACGATGAGGGTTGCACAGGCGGAAACTTCAGAAGGACTTGTTGGGTAAAGATAAGAGTTGATTTTTTTTTTTTTTTGAGTGACTTATCAAGATAGGAGTTGGACAACAGTGAACTGTAAGAGCATCGAAGGAAGGGAAAGAGTCTGATTTACTGTCAGGCAGATAAAAGCAGTGAGTCTCTGCCATGCACCAGCTGGCCTTATTAAACTAAGATAGCCCAACGGATTAAACCTGAAATAGCCCAAGCATTTAAGAAAGTAAGAAGCCAAAGAAGAGCATCTGAGAGAGGCATCATCTTCAAGAATTAGACTTTCTCCAAGTCCCTACACTCTCTCCAAGGCTAAAATCACTGCAATAACAGATGCTCCGCCCTTCACAGATTTCTTACCTTCCAGCAATTGCTTATGCTAAGGTAATTGGCTAAAGCAAAGCCACCTGCTGTGAGATATTGTAGCTGGTTCCAAGTAAAAGGGAGAAAGAAGAGACAAAAAAGGCCAATGACAGGTTCTGTTTCCAAATGGATGATAGGGACACTGAAGAGATGGGGCCCTTTACCAGGTAAACAGATGACAAAGCTTCCAGGGACCCAAGATGAGCCAGCAAGGATGCCACAGACTGAAAGGAGAGACACTCTCAGCCAAAGAGAAGCTTTCTGGCACAAAAATAAGAGTGGGCTAATATTTGTGTATTTGTGCACCCTTTGGCTTAATAAAGAAAATACCAGCCATACAAAGGTCACATTTATTTGCTTTCCCTGTTCACCTGGAGCCCTACATGCAGACCTAAGCCAGATATTGAGCAAAAACTACTTGGACCAAAGAATCCAATGTGCTTAGTAAACATTTCTTTCATTAACTTGTAAAAGTGGCTAGGCTTGATACAATAAAATTGGATTTCCCCTTCCCTCTTTTGCTTTTGAGTATTATCAGTTACTTTCATTAATATATAAGCAGGCCAGCACTAGAAAAATTAAGTTTGTGCATGACAGTAAAAATTCAGAAGTAGCTGCTGATATTTGGGCTGATACTTTTCAAAACAATTCTCTTACGATTACTTATTAAGTGCAGAATAAGGTGTTATTATAGACGTCTTTCTTTTTTAAATATTTTATTTATTTATTGTTAGAGAGTGAAAGGGAGAGAGAAAGAAAGGGAGAGAAAGATGAATGTGTGGTTGCCTCTTGAGGGCCACCTCCTGGGGACCTGGCCAGCAACCCAGGCATGTGCCCTGACTGGGAATTGAACCAGCTACCCTCTGCTTCACAGGCTGGTGCTCAATCTACTGAGCCATACCAGCCAGGGCTATCATCGACTTCCTAGCAGCATTCTAAAAATAGAAACCCTCTCAGCTTTCTCCACGATTTGCACCCATTATCATTTTCACCCTCAAATACAACAGCAAAGTAGCTAAAATTTGGGACATGTGAGTCCTTGGCTGACTCCTAACACAAACCACCACAGAAGACTTTAAAAGGCAAACAGTATGCTGGACTAGAATCCTGTTCCCATGTCACTGACAATGGAAATCTGGTAGAGACTGATTTCCAATAAATAGGATATGATATTGCTTCTTTTCTATTTATTGTTGCTGCCAGAGTTCATCTATCTGATACAGAGATAGATTACTAGTCTGGAAACAAAAATCATGTGCATCCGATAATGGCATCAATACAATTACTGAAGTTGTTGTCAATTATTCATTCACCAGTAGAAAAGCACATTCCAAGTCAGAAAGCCTGGTTGCAGACGGAGTATCCCCAGCCCTTGGTTCTGGCCACCTACGGGGACCACACCTCAGAGAGCACCAGGAGTCTCCTCCTACAGTTTGTGCTGGTCAGTTTTAGACAAGCACTGCGTGCCTCTGTAGCCTTCAGTGACCTGCTCTACCTCTGGACGTCTGAGGTTTCTGTTCCTCATATCTAGACCAGCTGAGCCACTACTGAGGGGATTCCTACTGTTTGATAGGAAACATCCAAGAGTCACTGTCTCAGTGACACCTGTACTGGAAGGAAACGCAGGATACCTGTGGCCTGACCTCTCCCTGGAGTAACTGTCATAAATGCTGACAACAGAGAAACACAACTTAGAACATTTAGCCTAGTGATTTCTTTAAACCTTCGTTTTGCTTTAAAACATTTTTTTTTGTTTCTTCCTCAAACAAAATGCCATCTGAAAACTCAAGTATATCCAAAGGAAAAAAGAACTAAAAGCAGCCTGCTTGTCTCTCTTCTCCCCTACAATGGCTCACAAAGTCTTGGGGCTCTGTGCAACAAAATTAGAAAACTCCCCATTTAGCTGACTCCTGATCCACTCACATTAAAGAGGAAATTCAAGTCCAGAGAGAGGATAAATGCACTATTCAAGGTCAAATGATTAGTCAGTGGCAAAATCAACACTAAACCTCAGGTGTCCTGCTTTGTACTCCAGTATTTTACCCTCTAGATCTGCTTTGTCCAATACAGAACTGACAAGACACGTTTATACAAATGGCTGCTGAACACTGGAAAAGTGGCTAGTCCAAACGGAGATGGGCTTCAAGTCTGCAATATGCACTACATTTAGAATAATAGTTCATACAAGTTAAAAAATGTAAATATCTCATTAAGTATTTTTATACTGATTACATGTTGAAAAAGTAAGATTTGGAATATACTGGGCTAAGTAAACTTTATTACTACAATTAATTCCAGCTATTCTTCCTCTTTTCAAATAGAGCCACTAGAATTTTAAAATTGCATAAATGGCTTGTATTAGATTATTGTTGGAGAGTAGTTCATCCTTCTCCACAAGCAAATGAGAACAGGGTGAATGGAAATTACATTCTTTACTCTTTCTTTTCTTCCAGCTCTGGTTCCTATAAAACTTCAAACTATCTCAAAACTGGAGCACACTGGTATTGCTTTTAAAAACAAATGATGCCCAGGCCCATCCTCTAGCAGGGGTGTCCAACCTTTTGGTGTCTCTGCACCACAACTGGAACAACAATTGCCTCGGGCCACACAATAAATATGTTGTGGCATGTAATCACAAAAAAAATCTCATAACGTTTTAAGTACATTTATGGTTTTCTGTTGGGCCACATTCACAGCCATCTTGGGCTGCACGCAGCCCGCTGAGCTCCAGGTTGGACACCCCCCTGCAGAGCTTCTTAGTTGATTTGTCTAGTGGCAAAAAAAACATGTCTAGTGGCATGTTTTTAAAGAAACCCAGGGTATGCTAATGTAAAGACCAGATTGAGATTCACTGACCTATATACCATTAAGTGAAGGCATACAAAACACTAGGTGGTTACAGATGATGTCTTACAGAATTGTATACCTGAAACCTATATAATTTTATTAACCAACACCACCCCAATAAATTCAATAAAAAAGAAAAAAACACCAGGTGGTTTAATCTATCCCGAACATGCTCCACTATGCCAATCACCCACAGCAGATGTCACGACTTCTCAAGCCCAGACATGTTTATTCCATCTCTCTCTGTAATCCAAACGTATACAGGAACAGTTCTTGTCCCATATTTCATGCAGCTTCTGTCTGCACCAGGGCTGTCTAGGATACTTATGTCAGCACATGTTGAGAGAACAGCTTAAGGATATCACATGTCAGACACAATTTAAAATGCATTCTGATCTGAGGTCCACAGATTGACCATCTTTCCCTCCTGGGCATTTGTGTATACCATAAACCATGATTCTGATCAAACCCTATCAATTATTCAATCAATCAGTCAATCATCAAGCACCTATAAACCACTATATTCCCTGCTAGGCAGAGAACAGCCAGGAGAAGTGAGTGATAGAAAACAAACATAAGCAAACCAGGCTCTGAAGAGCTTACCATGTGGAGTAATTATTAGTTTTCGCTTGAGATTGCTGGGAAAGTGTTAAATTGCAAACCAAAGAAGAAAATGAGAGACAATGGAAGCAGTAAGAAAAAAAGTATTTTTGTCTCCTGTAAGGTTATATCTGTCCTCCTAGAAACCCATAGGAGCAGCTGCACATTTCTTTGGTCGAAAATATATAATATCTAATTTTTCTTATGACTCCAGAAGATGAGGTTGCATTTTAAGGTAATTAAAACCAAAATATGCTAATTATAAGATACAGTATTCTAGCTAAAATATACAAAAGTAGTTCCATCAACAGTCATCAAAATATGTGAAATATGATCCTACTTCTGAATACAGAGTGAAGGGATCTATAAAATGAAGCACTAGTGACATCACTAAATTTTATTTGGTTCAAATACTGAGCAAGTATATTGATTTATAGTCTTATATCAGTATGGGCATATATGTTTATCCATTCATATAATGTCTATATGCAAAAGGAGAAATCATTTTGTGTAGGAGAGAGAACTTAAAAATTAACCACAGCTAGTCTCCAAGAAATAACACAGAAACTCATTTATTTGGGTCTTATTTATGCTACTCCTCTAGACACTCATCACTCGTTTGTTTGAAAATTTCTGGCTTTCATTACAAACACGAATGCCAGTCAAATTAAAACATGCTTGCCTATCTCAAGTGTGGCTGAATGTTCATCTTGCAAACAAAAACATCCGGTCCCACTTAAGCTAAAAAAAAACAATCCTTCTCGTCAGGTCTATAAATAAAACTCCAATCTACTCATTAACTGGTGGGGTTTTTTTCTTACCCCTATGATGACCTACCTCATCTATCCTTAGCAGAGAACTCTTTACCAGCCCCCCTCTGAATACTACCACACAATTCCTGAGCCTTTAATGTGTTCAATTATTAGACACAGGGCGCTGGTCATTTCACTAACAGACAACACCTTATTTGGTTGTTCTGAAATTTACATGCAAACATAGCACAATGGTATGTTATGTAACATGTCAAAGGTATTAAAAAATTAAGGGCACTGTGGTACTCAAAGCATTTATTAAAATATAAGTGATTTTTTTCTCCTTCTGGCTTACGGAACGCATATTATAACAATATAGTATTTTTTGAAAGTAAACCTAAAATGGCTACAAGGAATTCTTGAATAAAGATCAGACACTAACTAATTTTAAAAAAATATTGCTCTAACTATAAGGAATTACAAAATAATTAGTGAAAATGAGTACCTTAGTAGTACAATAAGAAATTCTTTTATTATCTACATCTCATTTAAATATGCTTATTGCTGTTTACTCCTTAGTAAGCTACTCCTTATGCTTTGCAGATACAGCCTTTCTCAATCTCTGGCCACTATGCACTCGGTCTCTCCATTCAAGGACAGAGGAAGGGGTGACAGGCCACAACCCCCTCCACATATGGCCTTGAGTAGTTCTATCAAAAAAACTACTTTGAAATTTTGGTGTTTTGGTTACTTCATGTTTCTAGTAAGAAACACTGCAAATGGCTTATATAATGAATTATGTAATAATGATTCAACATAAAATATTATTTGAGAAAAGTTGTAAGAGTTCCAAAAATAGTTCATCATTACTTAAATGCTTATATAAAAATCTTATTTTTTAAAAAAGATTTCATTTATTTATACTCAGAGAGAAGGAAAGAGAAGAAAGAGAGGGAAACATCAATGGGTGGTTGCCTTTTGTGTGGCCCCCACTGTAGACCTGGCCTGCAACCCAGACACGTGCCCTGACTGGGAATCAAACCAGTGACCCTTTGATTCTCAGGCTAGCACTCAATCCATTGAGCCACACCAACCAGGGCAAAAATGTTATATTTTGTTGTTGTTGTTAAAATATAAAAATTAAATGTACAAGTCCAACAATTAACACAGGGGCCATGCCAATTAAATTATTTTATACATGTACATAATGACAGCAAAATTATATTTACTGATTTGGATATATAATATTGAATGTTTAAATTAAACTAAGAATTTTAATTATTACATGTTTTAATTTAATTATTTAAGTTAAATAGTTAAAAATTTTTAAATATATAATTCAAAGTGTGTTGTTTTATAAGAGTCTACTCTATAGTGCATTTTTCAATTAAAAAAGGATAGTCAACCATATTAAGTTACATCAGTAGGCACCTCATCCATCTTGGATCTCAGTACTAGACAAGTGATTAAAGCAATATTTTCAGCAAATGGTATTTATAGTGACCTCCAGAATAGCAAATTTACAATAAAATGCATAAAATTCTAATCAGTTGGATGAATTTAAACAGAGAGTTTTTAATTTATTTATTTTTGCCTTGAACATTTTTTTTCCTGGAGAAATATCATAGGAACAGATTAAAATCAAGAAGCAAACAAGAACTTTAAGACAAGTTGAATTTATTTCCCATGTGAGCATGTCCCTTTGAACATGATAATTATCCCTTAGAAATGAAGAGAGTCCAGGGATGCTAAAACTTTCTTTAACCCAAGACTCGCTTTAGCATTCAGCAATCCTCAACGCAATGGCCTAAGGCATGAAATATAAGCAAGGGCTTTACCTATATTGGAGTTGAACTATTTGATTAGGAATTCTTTAATAAACATAAGCTTTAGAAATTTCCAAATTAAAAATAGCATACCTACAACATATATGTGCCTTCTTAGTCTTCAATCCGAAACTTGTAAGTTGATAGGAAATAAATCAATCTATGCCCACACACAACTCTTTCCTTTCAAATTCATCATTCAGCTCTAGATGCCCACACATTTCCACACTCTCATGCCCACCCACTTCCCCTAGCTCCCAAGATTAAAACACCTACAGACATCAGAAGGCCCTTTTTAAAAAAAAAAAAAAATGAATAAACTTTCTCTTCTTCAAATGATTTTCACGAAATGGCAAATGTATGTCCCAAATGACATCAAATAATGCAAATCCTAAGTGGCAATTTAAGGATATTACTATGTTACCACATTTACATATAAATGCTAATTGTTTAAAATATAATAAAGTTGACATACGGCTTGATATCTGTGTGCCACAGTAAAGCAAAGATCCAAATATTTCACCACAGAGTCACTCTCCCAAGAATCAAGGAGGGGCTAAATTCCCAGGTTTGCACTTGTTATTTTTTCCCCCTTATTTTCCAGGTTTGCATGTAAGTCCTCCTGCCCTGGCTCTGTGCTCTCCCCAGAGGCTCCATAGAGAAACATCAGGTCCCCTGGGCCTCTCCATGTTTCAGTAATGCTTTTGCTATTTACTTCACTCTGATAACCACACCTGCTCTCACCCACTCACTCTGGCCCACCATGTCTCAGAACCATTCACCTAGATGAACAACACAGAAACATGCAGGAGAGGCCCCAGTGCTCACTGCCCAAAGTACGGACTCCCCAAACTATAATCGTCACACATCTACTGAAAAGCTAGACTACTTTAGTCAATACAACCACCAATTGTATCCTCTCAAACTTCATTTTCATTTGTTTTATTATCTTGAAAACGTACATCAATTTTAATTTAAAATCAAATGTGAACATCTTAATCTATCAAGTGGAAAATGGCTAATTTCATAATAAAGCTGTAACAGACTGCATTTCCTCCCTCAATAAAAAGCAACACTTAAGAGACATTTTCTGCTCTGACATAGGGCATATTTATGTATAAAATAAATTCTCAAATGACTAGGGGAACAGATTCCTGGGATTGTAATGTCAATTAAAAATTTACCGGTAATGCCGAATATCACTCTTTAAAGGAACTAATCAATCATCACTATTCCAAAAACATCAGAATAATTAAGTAGAATGATTAGCAATCAAGTTATATGAGTGTCTAGTCCAAAGCCCTGACATTTGACAGATATTCAACCAATCTGTTTTTGACTGATATAAAAAAATAAACTTGCTCTGGCTGGTGTAGTTCAGTGGATTGAGCACAGGCTGCGAACCAAAGCATTGCCAGTTTGATTCCCAATCAGGGCACATGCCTGCATTACGGGCCAGGTCCCCAAGATGGGATGTGTGAGAGGCAACCACATATTGATGTTTCTCTCCCTCTCTTCCTCCTTCCTTTCCCCTCTCTCTAAAAATATAAGTAAATAAAATCTTCAAAAATAATAATAAACTTTTTTTTCTCCTTCTTCAGGAATTTGAATGGTACCAGAAGCAGTTTAAGGAGAGAGAATTTAGAGGCTTCCAGTCAAGATGTTGGCACAGGTAGATATGCTCTGCTTCCTCGCACAACCAGAAGAAGGATAACAACAAATTTAAAAACAGAAAACAACCAGAATTGCCAGAAAATCAAACTTTATGGAAGTCTGACAGCCAAGAAGTTAAAAAAGAAACATTCATCCAGACTGGTAGGAAGGGCAGAAACGGGCAGCCAGGGTGGAGAGGATGCACAGCAAGGTGGCAACTGGGGGGACCAGGCAGTCCCTCAATCGAGTGCAGATAAACCAAGAGAACAACTGGGGAGCAAGACAGACCATGCAACCTAGGGTTCCAGTGAAAGAAAAGAAAATTTCAAAACCTCTGGCTGTAAAAACCCCTGGGGGTTATGGTGGGAGAAACTCCCAGTCTCACAGGAGATTCCATTGGAGGGGCCCATGGAGTCCTAGGACATACTCAAGCCCACCCATCTGAGGAATCAGCACCATTTGGATGGCAGGAGAAGTGACTGAAAGCAAGGCAACAGCAGAGCATTGGTTCCTCCCTGATCCCTTCCCTACATACAATGGCACAATGCAGCAAAATGGGTTGGCCCACCCTGACCAATACCTAAGGGTCTGCTCTAAGGGTACAATGTAACAGGTGCACCAAAACAAAGAAATACAGCCCAAATGAAAGAACAGATCAAAACTCCAGAGAAAGAACTAAGCAACAAGGAGATAGACAGACAACCTATCAGATGCAGAGTTCAAAACACTGGTAATCAGGATGCTCACAGAAATGATTGAATACGGTCACAAAATAGAGGAAAATGTGAAGGCTATGAAAAGTGAAATAAAGGAAAGTGTGCAGGTGATGCGGACACCGGCCAGCAGTGTCTGCACCATTATGGATGAATTAAAACATACACACAGACTACCGAGTCCAGTGGAGGACACAGGACGACAGCATGGCTTTTCTCTCAAGAGGAGCAAAAGCTACAGCCTCCACCATGACAGGCCTTTATTCTAAAATATCTCTTCACATTACAAGATGGTTCTTCCTCACTATCCCGGTTACAACAAAGGAGCCAATGCCCCTCATTACATCACAGAAGAAGGAATTAGCAAATGAATAGGCAGCCTTACACTGATCCCAAGGTTTAGCACTTGCAGAGTGAGGGGGTTTTAGCAAAGAGCAAACCTAAAAACAGCTTAGGTATATTACAAATCTGATTACCCATGAAAGAAACTATCTGTGGGCGTGAGTCCTGTGCATCTACGAGTGGGAGCTGGGCCTACACCATGCAGAAGGGTCTGCCACATGCAGGGAACCAACAGTGAAGGGAAGGAAACCGGGATTCAGATCAATGGTTTGGAAAAGGGAGAAATAAACATTCAACCAGAAAAGAATAAAAAAAAAAAAACAAGAATTAAAAAAAACAAGGAGAAGCTGAGGAACTTGGACAACTTTAAATGCTCCAACACCTGAATCACAGGGGTGCCAGAAGGAGGAGGAAGAGCAAGAAATTGGAAACTTATTTGGAAAAATAATGAAGGAAAACTTCCCCAAGCTGGTGAAGGAAATAGACATACAAATCCAGGAAGCTCAGAGAGTCCTAAAGAAGTTGGATCCAAGGAAGAACACATCAAAGCACAGCATAATTAAATTATCCAAGATTAAGATAAGGAGAGAATCTTAAAAGCAGCAAGAGAAAAGGAGACAGTTATCTACAGAGGAGTTACCACAAGACTATCAGCTGACTTTTCCAAAGAAACCTTCCAGGCAAGAAGGGGCTGGAAAGAAGTATTCAAAGTCATGAAAGGCAAGGATCTACATCCAAGATTACTCTATCCAGCAAAGCTGTCATTTAGAATGGAAAGGCAGATAAAGTGCTTCCCAGATAAGGTCAAGTTAAAGGAGTTCATAATCACCAAGCCCTTATTATATGAAATGTTAAAGGGACTTATCTAAGAAAAAGATCAAAACTATTAACAGTACAATGACAACAAATATACAACTATCAACAACTGAACTTAAAAACAAAAACAAGCTAATCAAGCAACTAGAATAGGGACAGAATCACAGAAATGGAGATCACATGGAGGAATATCAGTGGGGAGGAAGAAAGGAGAGAATAGGGAAAAAGGTACAGGGAATAAGAAGCATAATTGGTAGGTACAAAATAGACAGGGGGAGGTTAAGAATAGTATAGGAAATGGAGAAGCTAAAGAACTTATATATATAACCCATGGACATGAACTAAGAGAGGGGGGAATGCTGGAGGGAATGGGGATACAGGCAGAAGGGGGACCAAAAGGAGAAAAAAATGGGACAAGTGTAATAGCATAATCAATAAAATATACTTAAAAAAGAATAATTAAAAAATGACCTTGTTCAGATCTTCAAGTATGTAATTATAGAAAGGACAGTTAACAATCCCAATAACTGAGTAACTGTCTCTGTTACAGTACTCATTATAGAAAAGAGACCACAGATGCCAGTCGGTGGGGTGGGAGGTAGAGGCCAGTCCCCAAGATGAAAGAGATAGACATGGTCCAAAGTGAGCAACAGAAAACTGAAAAGGGAAGGGCTTAAAAAGTTACAAAAAAAGTTTGAAGTACTAAATAGTTTAATCCTATATGTGAGTAGAGGATCATCAACAAAATCTGTTATTTAATGATTTAAAACGGACCAAATACCAATAAAAAACAATATTACAATATTAGAATAATGCTTTGGTACTTTTAGCTCATAAATTGTGATCCCATGGAATTTCAGAAAGCAGTTCAAATATTTCCTTTCAAAAGAACATTTTTTCCTAGTTTGTAAGAATGCTATTAGTATACGTTTACAGAAGTATGCTTCAGTAGAACAGGCATTTTATTAGACAAACACTTTCTCAGCATCCCTAAGTATCAGAGGTAATTCAGGAGGAAAAAGGCTTCCTCTCCCCTCTCTTTAGTGCCTACTTAATGAATTATCACTACTAGTTAGAGAAAATGTAAGTCTTACCAGTACACAAAAATGAAATATTTATTGTGAAATGCAGCTGTCAAGAATAGCTAAAAACTAGGTTATCTAACTCACACTAAAAACATACAGGATGATAAACAGAACAATACGATATACGACTTTGGGTTCCCCAAAACATCCAAAAAGCTTTAGTTCCATAAATTTGTCACTGTCCAAGTTAAAGACACTCACTTAGGCATGATGGTGAGTCACTGAGGCAGCAGTGTGAGTGCTCCTTTTAAAGTTACAAGTGCAGAGTTCACAACTGGCAGACTAGAACATAGCCTTTGTTTATTACTACAATGTTTAAAATCATTCCTTGCTAAAATCCCCACTCAAAAAATAATCATGATTAACGTAGAACTACAGGTTAATACAGATGTAAGCTACAGGATACATCAGGTGAAAAGTAATGCACATGCACACAAATCAAGTGGTATAACAGTGCATGTGACTCCACCAACGAGCATGTGCGTGCAAGCGTGTGTGTGTCCCTTGATACACAATAATGTTCTACTTATTTGGAGTTCTGGTCCCCATCATCCTCACCAACCACAGTGTAATCACTCACCCAGAGGTAATCAAAAAATTGAGCAGGGGTGAGAACACTCACCACAAAATCTACACCCCCCACAAAATCTACACCCCCTACTCCACAGGAAAGAAATGGAGTCACTCTCAATAAACTAAAGAGAAAAGGATGGTGGCATAACTGGGCATTTGTTTATACAGTTCCGTATACAACAACAGTCCCAGGGACCTCAGGGCATACCCATGGTGTTTACAATGGCATACATTCCACGTTTCATAAGCACGTGTATATCTTATTCCAAATTATGAGATAATACACTCTCTTAAAAAGAAATATGATGTAACACAATTTTTATGTAGTTTCACTAAATAGCAGTTTAAATGATTTAATATTTAAAAGATATGCCCACTTATATAATTTCACTTTCAGTGAAGTGTCTCCTTTCCTAATCACAATACATAAAAAAGGCTTATAAATATTGTCCATTCCTTTTGAAATACAATTCAAATGATGAACATGTCCTCATTCCCAAAAAGAGAACATGTAGTCATTAGTAATTAAACTTAACATAGTTTTTGATATACTAATATTCTATATCAGATATATTTTTGTAGACCGGGATTGAAGAAAGAAAAAAATGTCAAAAAGAATCTAATCATTACATAAATGCTAACAAACTAACACAACTTTCTGTCACAAGTGTAAACTCTGAAAAAAAAACAGAAAAACCTCTGTTCTTTTTGTAATAATATTCTTCAAAACAAACTGGTCAAAAACATCATGTTTTTTGAGAATATCTACATATGTGCAAATAAATAATTTATACTTTACAATGGAGACTTCAACAATCCAAAATGCAATTAAAATACAAGGAAAATTGAAGAAAATGATTGGTTTATCACTTGAGGAAGATAAATTTCAGTTCAGCTCACCGACTTGCCACATTAGACAGTAGTTTTGTTTTGTTTTTTTTTTAAAGCAAAACCCTAAACAGCAAGCGAATTTTACTAGAGCAACTTCTCACAGACATTGGCAATGCTCACTCGCCACACAGCCAAGGGGGACCCAATTACCACTCTCACACCAAATGAAAAACAAAACAAATGATAATCAGTTGCCCAACCGCTTCTGAACTCCCTTACTTCTAGACTCTGATTACTACAGGGATTTCCATGCACGAGAGACAAAAAAGCCTGTCCTAGAAGCAAAGACAGAACTTTAAATGTGACGCTTCCTGAGAGGCCATTTCAGGTGCACTTTGAAATAGAACGGATTTCTTTTTTAATCCACATAATCTTCCCATCTAGCTACAGCTATTCAAGCAACAAAATGTTCATGAATAAACAGAGAACTAGGTGGATCACTGTAGAGACTATCTACTGGCCACAGTCTGTCATCACTTTTATACTCAAGCAACAAAGGAAGAAAATCACAGGAGATCACATGGCAATATTCATACACATTCATACAGTGGGGATACAAAGTAGATTAAGCCATCCAGAACCCACCAAAATTATATTATGTAAAAGTTAGTAATCAAAGGATAGGCATCTAAACAAATATAAATAATAAAGAATATGATTACTAAAAAAATGAAGAAAAACTGAAGACTTTTAAGAAAATATAAAATTATTACAATGGAGGAAAACCAACCTGTGTTACAACATCAAATAAATTAAAGGGTTTGTGAAACTGCTGGAATCTTGTAGCATTTTTCTATGCTGCACAAATTTCTGGGGAGAAAGACCACAGTTAAATAGATTCTCAAAAGGATCCTTGACCCAAAGAGTCTAGATTATCCCCTAAATCTTCCTCACTGTATTCCTATGGTAATCATTCTAGTTTAGTTCCTCAACTAAACTCCTATGTAGATTCTTAAGATAATGGTCAGAATATTTCTTCAAATCCCCCATTATTTTGCCTTAATCCACTTTATCCCCAAATCTTAAAGTCTGGCCCTGCCCGGTTACTCAATACTCAAACTATTCTAAGCAATTCCAAGTCATTGAAGAAAGCTTCAAGCTTTTCAGAGATACTAAGACAAAGGGACAAAGAGCAGGAACTCAGAAGCCAGGCTGCCTGGGTTTACATCCCAGCTTAGCCAATGGTATGATCTTGGGCAAGTAACTTAACTTCTCCATGCTACAGTTTCTAGATACATAAACCAGGGATTGAATAAACTAGTATCCTAGTACCCATGAAGTGCTTGAACATTATTAGCATAGTAAACACTTCATAAGTATTTGCTTTGATTAACAAGTGCCTGGCTTACCTCCTTACACATACAACCTCCTAATCATCATTGTTCAAATGTCACAAATCCTGAAGAAACCCAAAGCCTGCCTTCCACCTAAACTCCACATCCTGGAGTACTGAGAGCTTAATAGAAAGTCCTTTGTTAAAACATAAGGTTTTTTCATTTGTTTGTTTTTACTCTATGCTTCCTTTGTGTTTCTCTTTGTCTTTGAAACACAAAGCACTTGCTGCCTGTATTAGTTTTCATACTTTTGTACTTATAAGACAGCATACAAATCGTTAGAGTTCTATACTAAATTCAATAAATGTGTATAAATCTGAAATTACATACTTAAATATCATTTAATTTAATCCTCTAATTTTGTAGTTGAAGAAACAGAGGCTCAAAGAAAATGAGTAGGAATGTTAATAACAATTAAAATAATAAACTAATCACTGACACACAGCACTTCCTATATCCCAGGCACCATTCTAATGCTATACATGTGTCATCTCGTTAAATCTTCACAAAAACCCTGTGGTACGGATGCTATTTATAGATGCAGTTCCATGTCCAAGAACTGTGGCATAAAGAAATTCAATGACTTTACCAAGTTCACACAGAGAATAAGTAGGGGAACACCAGGCTCCCATGCTCTGGTCTCCAGAGTTGTGCTTGTAATCCTTGCTGCTGTGCCTCCAGAGAAGAGGGGACTAATCCAGTGATTTTCAACTCGTGTGCTGCAAGGATTTTTACAAGACGCAATAACTGACTACTTACTTAGTCAGGGGCACTGGCCTCTTTTCCCTTAGCTTGTCAAATGAAAAAATGACAACAGTCAACACAACAATAGCCATCCAGTGTGAGTGAATTAAAATCATACCTATTTTGTCATATCAGCAAAAAATTAATATTTTTATGTACCACACAATTTTAATCATTAGTTTATGGGTGTCATGAGATGAAAAGGTCGAAAATCCAATAATTCGAGGACAATTAAAGGCAAAGCCTGAAATACACATCTAATTCTCTGGACTCTCTGAACAACAAATGCCATTTCCTTCTGAGTTTACTGTTCCCTACACTGATAAGCATGGCCAACATTCAAAAACATTTGTCCAGTGGTTCACTGATACACGAATCACACCTCATCACATAATTCTCTAACGGCAGTAATATTTATCCCCAACACAGTTTGCTCCTTGAACATCTTATTTGGCTTTTCTCTCTCTTCAGTTAATTGCTTCCAGTTTGAAAGAGATCAAATATTACAAGGAACAATTAATTGGTTCACTATTCAGTTTGTAATTTGGTTTCAGATGTGTTGGTTCAAAGGCAAGAGGGGCCTCCAAAGTATTCCTGACACAGAGAGATTGGATCAGATCACTGAGGAAGAGGCCACAGAAGGAGGCTGCCCTGAGGCAAGAGTGAACACTCCAGGACAGGACTGGCTGAGAAGCTGAATGCCTCCCGAGCGCACAGAATTACAGGTATCGAATTTTATGTTTACAGCAGCATATTCGATTCTGGCCTAATAGACATTTTATAAAAATACATTTTCTGGGGGCAAAAATAAAAGTTTCAGAATATCTACGTTAAACATGGTTAAATGGGCTTATTTATGTCAAGTCTTCTTAGATATTTGAATATGCTATTGTATCTTAAGACCATCTAGGAGAGCAATGGATCATGCCTCACTTTCCCACCTTCTTCTCTCCAAATTCAGTCTTCCAGAGATGTTATGTCTTGTGAAAGCCTGACATAAACAAATGACCAATCCAACTATTTTGACAAAATGCATCAGTCCACCCAAACGTGAATATTTAACAACAGAGGATCCTAAAATTGGCCAGAAATTTAAATCAAAACCATAAACACACTGGTTTCGGCTAAGGATATAGTATATTTAGCTATCAATTTCCAAAAAAAAAAAGGGGGGGTGGAAAACTTGTTATTTACTCATATACCTATTTATTCATACACGTATTATACTGAACAGTGTGCTACCATGCAATAAAAGGTAACATCTTTTAGTCTATAATGCACATAGTGTTTATTTAATGGCTCATGACTACACCATCTAATACTGACTTAAGTTAAATATAATTTGAAGATACTAAATGCTATTAGGTGATTTTAAATCAATAATGGATAAATAAATTCCTAACAAATTTTCTCATTTCAAAATCCCTCTAGCTGTGTTAATTTGACTACTCTGCCAGGCAGAGAGAAACATCATTTTGAACTAAGAACTACTTTATGGATATAAGATTTTCAACTTTAAAAAAATTATTAAACATTAAAATGATACATGCTTCACATTTTAAAACATTTAAATCATATATATGATTTAATACAACCTTCATAATAATGCCATGTGATATGTATCACAATGCTCACCATTTTACAGATCAGGAGAATAGGAGAACTGAGTTTACATTACATGTTAAAGACAGCACAGCTAGTGGGGCGGCCAAGACATGGGCCCTGAGACTTGACTCCAAAGACCATGCCCTCTCCACCAAAGTTCAGGACATTAATCAGAAAATTCCTACAAACTGTAGGTTGTCAAAGGCAGTTACTATTTTTCCTTAAAATGCTAATTAAGAAAGAAGGAAACCACAGAAATTCAACCAAAGAGAAGGAAACCTTTGGTGTTTGACAGACAGGATGCCTTAGCCGAATACTAGTCTTTCTTACACTTTCAAACAGGCTCACGGTTTGGCATTCTAGATCTGTGATCTAGGGGTCACACCAACCTTTTAATGGGCCAAACAAACACTGTCAATTCTTTAATCAGTTAGTCAAACTGATTACAGTGGATTTATGTTCTCAAATAAAAGAATCGCTCCTTCCTGTTTTAAGGACTTACATTTAAAAGGTTAGGTAACACAGCTGTGGTTGTCCCAGGGCTCTGGATGCCCCACTCTCTGGGTTCAGATCCTTTTGCCTCTACCTAATAGTTCTCAATCTTTGGGTAGTTGATCTCACTATGCCTGAGTAAACGGTGAATTATAATAGCATCCACTGCATAAGGCTATTGTGAGGATTCAATAATGCATGCCATATTATAACTTAAAGCAATGACTGATACATACTAAGTGCTCAGTGCTTACTATTATTACTATGAGACTCGTTAAAATGAAAGCAAAACCAAAAATACATAGTACAGCTCCAGGAATTGTGATTTACCAGGGAAGAGATCAAGAAGCATTATAGGCCTTCAATCAGAGATGACTCCCATGCCATAAGGTACACTTTGGCTGTCAGCATTGATTAGTATCTCCACGGAGAAAGTTCTATTTCTACCTATTAGATAAACAAAATTTAAAACTCAAGAATGTGACTCCTCTTATAGCAGAAAAATCTGTAAAAGCTCCTTTTATCAGGCCAATGCAACTGGGGGAGTGATTCACGTAAGTTTATTGATGTGACTAGTCAACAAAATCACCGGGGAGGGCTCCTTGAAATAACCTGTGATCACATGCAAAGATATCCAAACTGTGCTATGAAAATCTCATTTGGGTAAGCTCTGACTGCACAGAAATCCAAATCATTTCACATATTGGTTAGGCACATGCCTACAACTAGCTACAACAATTTTCCTCCTATTCATTTCTTTCATTTTCATTTAAAATAATTTCTCAGCTAAAAGGCAAGAGAAAAATGTTAGAAGAAGACATTTTTTTCCACTCTAATAGCAATAAACAAGTGCTTTCATTCTTACAGTATAACGATATAACTATGTACCTCTTTTCTAAGAAAACTCTCAAGTTCTTTTATTAGATTTTTGTCTTGTATATATTCAACAAATTGAATTTGCACTGAGGGAATGTCATTTTGTCCAATGTAATATTTATATTTGTAAGGTTTACAATAACACTGTTTACAATTAATAATGTAAATAACTAATGCACAAACATAATAGCACATTTATCAGATGTAATGTGTGCTTTGAAGTAAAGAAAACTGTCTTGAAAATTTTACAAACAAATTCAAATTACTGTGAAGTTAAAGAAAAAACCAAATTCAGCTATATAGGAGATATTAATGAAGATATAGGAGAATATAAATATACACTTATAAATTTCAACTATCAATAACTTGCACAGCATTATATACAATTTCTCATTTGGGAGCATATTATTCAGCCTTTGTACCATATCAGAGAATTAATAACATGGTCCCCAAATGAACTTCAATTACATAAAGTATTTCCTCTCATTTACAGAATAAATGGCACTGTCCCCAATTAAAGAACTGGTGGTGATAACAAATGAGCACCATTACACTTTTCTGAATCCTGAATTTTATTTATTTTTGCCAATCATGAGGCTATAAATCATATTTCACCAACTGATCACAATATTGTGGGTCTTGCATTCCCAAAAACATATGAGTCCTTCAAAATGATGTTCTAGAAATGATCCTTTGCTACAAAAATACCATTAATAATAGTCTACTTCTAACATCACCACATACATCTATAGTAAATTACATCTAAAAGCATTTTGAAAGTAAAGCCACTGAAAAAATCCCTTTTCTAAAGTGCTATCCAAATACTGATAATACACCTTCAATGATCACAGAAAATAATGTTTCAATAATTATATAAGTAAAGAATGGTATTTTGTAGCACAAATCAATTAAATTATGCTAGTTCTTATAAATGCTTCTAAAATTTGTTGCAGGAATGAGCTACACTAGTGTGTAAACTGGGGCTACACATTCCATAGGGATTTCACTGATCCACGGAGCACTTTGTTCTGGTGTCATGAGTTTTGATTACTTGAATCTGAGACCTGGTTTTACCATGACCGTATAAAAGTGAGTGTTTATTGTTCCTATTTGACAGATTAAGAAGAAGTACCCAAGTACACTCAAACATTAAGTGGCACAGTTTGGATGCACAGCCAGGTCAATCTGGTTTCAATTCTTCACACCGTAGCATGCGTATAAACTACCCAATTTATTAAATAGAATTGCTGTTCAAAATATCTTTCTGAAACATATTCCATTGTTAGACTATCAAATCTAATTCTGTTTCTATGCTGAGTGAGACAGTGTAAATTTACTGGTCCTCAAGGTAGCAGACAGAGAGATTCGGGCAGGGCTCCTAAAAGAAAAGGCTGTATTCAACCTCACTGTCAAAGTGCTCTGTTTCCTTGTTTGTAAAATAAGGGGATAAACCAGGAGGCTACAGGTTGCTTTCCATTTTGAAAATACAAGATGCATGAAGGTTTCTAGTATTAAGCTCTGATATATAACCTTTCACCTGTCTAACAAACCCAGGGGCATTCCCCAGGCTACAGTTTTGGAAGGAACACTTTTAAAAACAGAAGTCAGCACAAGGTGGCCTGTGCATTCAGTTGTACAATGTGGGTATTGCGCTAAAGTGTTTAAATGAGTCAGAAACTGTGGGCCAAAATTCTGTCCCCGCTGAATGATTCAAACTTTGGACCTTTTCCACTTCCACAAGATGGACACAGGCCAACCAGTGACCCCAAGTGATGCTAAAGAGATCCACATCTTAACAAAGGGTTTGTTTGTCAAGGTGGGACAAGAAAATTAATGCAATGGTTTTAATACTCCTCTTCCTCTCTGCAGCTTGAGGATAATCCCACTGTCTTGAAGAAGATCTCGTCAAAAAAGACTCTTAGTAAATAAAAACTGGTGGAAGGAAAGGGAGTTATTAACTACTAAGAAAAATTCCTTAAAAACTGCATTATTTTATTAATAACTTTTTGTTGGAATTAAAATGTGGAAAAACTGAAGCATACTCTCACACCTTCATTGTTGAGACTTTTCCCTTCACCTTAAAGTTTTTTGTTACACCCAGTTTTCCCATAGATCTTCATTGTAAAAGGTCAACTTTTGTTTTTACAAACACTAGAAAGGCTGAATAATAATTACCCATAGCTTAGATTCCTTTCTAGGAATAATTCATTTAAAGAAAACAAAGGAAAAACTCTTATGTGACAATGGACAATACAGTTAATCCAACAACCAGATAAGATAGGAACACAAGTAATAAGACTATTTCAGCAGTGGGTATTAAATTATAAAACTGCTCTCAGGGAAAAAGAGAGACCTAATGAAGTAAATGGATATGAGGGGGAAAGTGACAGGTTTTGAGGACTGAAACAGGCAGGATTACACTTGGGGAAAAAAGTCTCAAATCAGATATACGCAATCAGCAGCCAATTAAGAATGTTCTCTACACTGTTTACCCTCCACAGTTTTTACTGGGTATCCATATGCTCCTTCACGTCACAAATACACACACAGGTCTTTGAAAAACACCTGCTGGACAGCCGAGTTTATTTATTCACTTAAAAAGCTTTTGTGAAGTGCCTATTATGCGTCAGACACTGACCTAGATGCTGGAGAACCAGTGGCGATATTCCCACTTCGCTGCATGGCATAAGAATAGGGAACAGGGAATGGAAGGGTGAGGGTGGTATTCTCAGGGTCACTGCCAAGGTCTGATATGCTGCAATTTTATCATCTTGGGCTCAAAATTTTCCTAAATATTTTACCAGTACATCTGAAAAGCATGCTGTTTGAAGAATAATTTAAAAACCCATTAATGTGGAATTTCAGAATAAGAAGAAAATAAATTAGGAAAAATGCCACTACAAGAAATGTTTCAAATACACCTAAGTTAATGACAAATAACTACTTTTAAAGCAGCCACAACCTGGAACTTAACAGGAAGGCACAGAAATGCCTAAAATCATTGTAACATACAAGGTGGGTCAAAAGTAGGTTTACAGTTGTGAGTATGAAAAAACAGAGTTGTTTATTATTTTATTCTTTATTAATTACTGTATTATTTTCCATAGGAACCACTGTAAGCCTACTTTTGACCCACCCTGTACTTAAAATCTGAATGTGAAGTTAGTGATTAAAAAATACACAGAATATTGTTGACATTACTTCTGCTAAATGAAACTAGCAGTATGTGCTTCAGTGATGGTCAGTGGGCACAGCTGCGACATCTCCGACTCACCCGTCCTTCATGGCCCCGTCGGTATTTTGTATCTGTACTCTTCTACTCCAGAAGAGACTGCCTAACAATGGATAATATATGCATGGTGTTTCAATAAAAGCTTTTCTCCTCTTAAAATGTATTTCACAGTATTATGAACATTGCAGATAAGTAGAAATATAGTTAAAAGTAAAGCATTATTTTCAAGAGGTATCTTCTGCATCAAATCTTAAGCACAATATTATAAATCAGCATGGAAGGAAAGGCAGAGGAGGATTAATCTTAAAAAAATAATCGGACTGTGAAAATAAAATCTCATTATTAAGTGAAACACATATCCTCTAATCTTTCAGGGGACCAGCTCATAAGAAAACACAATGTCAAGTTATTTCAGAAGGGAATTTAAATCGTATCATTCTGAATGACCCATGGTGAACAATACAACTTTCATTCCTTGAAGCTCTATTTTTTTTTTAAATTAAAGCAATCTAAAAAGTAGTCAACACCAAGAATGAAATAAAATCTAACAAATAGTATATAGTCTTCAGTACCCTTGTCTTGGGAGAGGCCAGTTAACAACTGTGTTCCATGTAACAATGGAGACTGCTTTTTTACATGTATTCTTTAAGTTATAAAATGAAATGAGAGGATTCAAACTCAAAATCAGATTTCTAAATTTCCTTCTTTAGTGAGTTACACAAATGCATAACTTTAAGCATTAAGAATGGAATTAACTTTACATGAAATGTGGCCAAATGAATGTTATTGAACATTCATAGTGACCATTTTCCATGAAGTTAAATACTTAAAACCATGAGTTTTGATTACCATGCTCTGGTATGTTGCATGCCATGTTATCATTATAATCAGAAAACTAGAAGGAATGTTCTCCAATTAAATATAAAACAGATGATCGCACTTGGGAAAAAAAACATGTTTCACTTACATAAGATTAGAAATACATATAAATATTTTTGTCATAAAGGAAATCAGATTATTTAGTATCCTAATTTTTATAACAGACTTAAATTGTCAATCCCTTGCAACAAGTTCAAAGGACACACTGTTAAAATGAAGCTATGTACACTCGATGCTTTGGGTTTCACCATTACTTCCCAGCATGTTTGGGGTTGCATTTTTGTTGCTGTCATTTCTTTTACGTACTAAAATTAGTCTGATCAGAAAGAAAAATTAACCTATTCCAGTTTTACCAGAAACATTTCTAATTTTATTTTAAATAATCAAACTAAAATACAATTTCTTAAATAGACACTACTAACACTGAACTTTAACAGAATTACTGATTCTTCCTCAGCTGGAGATTAGTAAGTTTTAATAAAAAGATCTAGCTTTTCTGATACTCAAGGGAAAATATACTTGTCTGGGTGCAACTGGCACTATGGAAACAGGTTTTTTTGTTTTCTGGTGTAATAATTCTTCCCACCAACTACATGTAAATCCAGTACCAGTGTTTCCCTTCTCCAACTTCCCTACTGACCTGAGGATAGCACCTGCTATCTAATGGCCCCGTGTACATTCTCTGTCAATAATTCACACACGGTCACAGCCAGTGGCTCAGTTGTTTGGCTGTTGTCCTGCACACTAAAAGGTCAAGGGTTTGCTTACCAGTCCGGGCACATGCCTAGATTGCAGGTTCAGTCCCTGGTCAAGGCACGTACAAAAGGCAACCAAACAATGTTTCTCTCTCACATCAATTTTCTCTCCCTTCTCTTTCTCCCCCTTTTTCTCCCTCCATTCCCCTCTCTCTAAACCCTCTCTCCCTTCCTCTCAAAAAGCAATGAAAAAATGTTCTCTGGTGATTTGCGTGAGGATAAAAATAAAGCCACGACTTATAAGGGACTCATGGAATTATATGAAACTATGTCTGCAGTTGCTATATTTAATGGATATAAATAAGTGTGTTCATGTTAACACACTTAGTGACATATTTTACAGTGGTATAAAAAATTTCCAATTTTTGTTTATTAAAATTTCTAAAGTTTGTTTCAAAGAAAAATCATACTTTGAGAAAAAGCACTCCAGTCAGCATTCCTTCACAGATGCAAACAAACAAACAAACAAATAAATCCCCCATAATGTCCAACTGAAATTCTAAGTCCTGTGCTTATTTTGCTAAAAAAACATAAATGTGTGAGAGATTATGTCAAGCAGCCTACATTCTGAAAAACCACATACACACAAAATCAAGTCCGATGCAGCCAACAGGCATAGAGCAACGTAAGGCCGGTCCGCAGTTCCCGAGTGCCTACCTGCAGGGACCACTGTATGACACCAGAGGGGACACGCTTCTAGTATGTGATAGTGTGTACCACTCCAAACATATTTACTGTGCAAAGATTATCTATAACAACATCAGCCAGTAGCTTTTCAAACTGCTTCAAGGAACAAAATCCACTTCCCTCTAAAAGCAAATGCATGTCTTAGCCACCACCTGGCAGCCAGATAATTTAAGCTTCACACATGCTTTCTCTCCTAGATTGTGCTCTTAACGCTATCAAACACATTTAAAAATAGGAGGTATCCAACTAAGAGGAGATAGCCAACTGATCTTTAATTTGTTTTTCTGTTTTCTTTAGAGATCTACCCTATTGAATCTTTCTCATTCTTTCTCATAGACATAAAATGCCCTGTATTCAAATTTAGGAGCCCTGATTATCAGTGAATTCTGGAAGTACTTTAAATCCTCATAAGTACTTATAAAACTTCCTAGACCACTTGAAAAGTCACTGCTCTGTCAGCGTATATTGCTTTAGGAGTCATCTGAAGTAACAGTGGTGCCCTTGTGGTAAACACATTGTTACGCGTTCTTAGGACTTCTAAGTAGGTATTTGCATTCATCAAAAAGATGTAAGGAGGACCCAAAATTACTAGGCCCACCAGTTAGCACTGTGCTGGATGCTTCACAGTGTACCAGCTAATTAGGCTTTTGTGGCTAGCAACTTTGTTAGGTATAGCTGAAAAACAGTAAGTCAGACAAACCCTCTTTCTAAATAATGAGATAGCACGGATACTGGATATTGATCTTTCATATCCGACATAACAGAGATCTAGTCTTAGAGTAGTGTTTTCTGGTTAACACTGGGCAAAAAAACTAAACATCCTTGCATTATTTTCCCTAAAAGTAAGCATCAAGAAAATAATATTGTAGGGGAAATTAATGAAATTTCTATATTGAAAAACATACAAGGTGCTTAATATTTTGTATGTTTTTAATTGTCTCTTTTCAATATACTTTTTAGCCAATGCTCTCTTGTAATCATGCATGCGACTTCCCATCCTCTTGGTTCAAAGACATGTAATATTAAGGATGAACTGTTGAAAATTACAAAATCTGTACATATTGAAAACTTCACCGTTAAAATTTGTAGTTACTTATTCTAACATATCACATATAAAAATAAATCCATTCCTTCTCACAGCCACTGCCAGTACCACCACCACCAGGATCCAAAAAACAAAACCCAAACCCAGAATAAACTACACCAAAAACCAATCTCGGGGCTTAGTCAAGAGCTTTTGTTCATTACTCCTTCCTTCCTTCCTTCCTTTCTCTACTTTTTCCTTTCTTTTAATGTGGGAGAAAGAGCCATTTAACTTTAAAAAATATGTATGAGGAACATACTATAAATGGACAGAACTCATTCCACACTGAATCAGCTTGTAAAAGTTTCCACCCATGACCCCACCCCAAATACATTAAAAATATATTCAATAACAATGGTACACCATAACTGCTTTTTAGTCATTGTTTTTCCAGTCCTTAAAAATAATGTGCACAAAAGATTAACTTCATCTTTCCTTCATATCTGTATGGTTGAGTAAGCATGCACTAGAGAATGGGCACAGCTTACACTTCACATTGCCGAACATCACATATAGACATCAGATTATTTTTCCTAATTGTTATTTTACTCCAGGGTCGTGACTATCTATTGGTAGGTATCCAGGAATGGATGATTCATTGCACTGATGAAAATGTGGTTCATAAAAATATTATTTATATCAAAGATAGGCAGTTGCAGGAGGATAAAATGAGGATCTACTCCTAATCAAACAATAAAAATACGAATGGATATTATTAAAAAGGAATATGCTTAAATCTGTTTAAACATAATCATTTGTGTTCCAGTATCTCTAATGAAAGATAGGTTCTACACTAAAATACAGATACCAAACTTGGATTAGCTGAAAATGTAACAGGGGCCTCTCACCAGATCCCTGGGAAGCAGGGGAGAAAAACCCTGAGAGTCAATACCCCACACCCGAAGGGTAAGGGGTTCCAGAAAGCGCCAGAGGCTGCATGTATTGAAGTAACAACTGAAACCACATGACAGTCTTCCAACACCCTGGGGCATTGCCACCGCAGCCCAGTAGCTCATGATATAGCAAGAGGGATCTTACAGAGAGCCTTGTGAGCTGTCAGGGTGGGACACCCACCTGGGACCAAGATGCTTGTGTGCCTGCACTTGGCTGGGAAACATCTGCCCTCTTGAGCAAAACGGCAGCCAGAAGACGGTCAAAGATACTGGGGAGCTGACAAAAAGGGCACATTGGTGCACACTGATGAAAAAGCCAGATGCTCCATCATGCATGGATTTCTAGGACACGTCTTTAAAATGTAACACACTGGGAAACACATGGCTTTTCCCCCTCCCTTGGCTAGCCCAGTCAGCCACAGCTGGCCTGAGCTCCTGAGACCAGTGGACCCTGGAGGCTGCATGGTCTGGGAATCTTCATGGAGCTCCTTCTGCGCAAAAAGCAGCAGAGAACTGGTTGTGCTGTGCAGGACTGCGGCAGGCGCACACAGGCCTGTGAGAGATGCCCAAAGCTGGCTATGACCGGAACCAGCTAAGCTACCTAAACATTCATGCCGGTAGACACCTGCATCCCTGAAGGACAGTACTTTTAAGAGTGGGAAAGGGGACTCCAGGCACTTCTTTGAACTGGTCTGGCCTGGCAGAAGGTGGCAGAATTATTAGTCTCTGGGTGTTTTAAAGGGAGTGAGCTCTGAGACAGACACCTGCCAGCATTCCAAAACTGTATAGCCTTTAAATAAACAACACCTTTCCTTTTCCACCAAACTTCTGACTCCAGAGTTTTGCCTTTAGGTGGAGAGAAATAGAACCCCACTGACTGTTCTGGAACAGTACTGGCTGTTCTGTGACACAAAGACACAGTTAAAATTTAATTATCCATGCCAATCATGCAGGTCATTATTGGTGTACATAATCCAGAAAGTTTTTATATATGACGGATAGACATCTGGATATCTCTGACAGTCTAACATGCATATTATTTTCAGTTAAAACCATCAAGTTATTCCAAAAAGCCTATCCAGGTCTATTTTTCCAGGCTCCCAAATTTGTCAAACTGTTCCCATTAGTTCTTGCATTACCTCCATGCAAGAGATGAACTAAGTAGTCTCTTAGACTAATGGAACGGATTGGCTTAAATTTGACCTTAGCTCACTCTTTATAATTAGCTGATTCGTTCCTTAGGGGAAAGAGGTAATTAACTTACTGGTTCAGAACTTCCTTAGGAAAAAAAAGTAACTAATTCACTTACAAGGGCTTTCCTTTTTTTCTGCAGATCTAAAGCAATCTCAGACTTAGATAGAAATGATAATTGATAAAACTCTTTCAAAACATATTAGCTCTTTGGCTCCACATAATAGCCCAAGACCTAGTTCAGGCCAGAGAACCCTAAAGCACAAAGAGAATAAATGATAACAGCAAAATTATAATGCCACTTACTAAATAAAAAACAAAACTTGAATTCAAGTTTCCTGAGTCTTAATTTAGTTTTCTTCCCCATGACTCCACAATACCATGTCCCTAAGAATGTTACAGCAATATTTACAGTGTAATGACATTTCCTATCGAGGCAATGTATCAGCAAAGCAATTCCAGACACCATGTGAAGGCATCCATTCCAGAAAATTCTCTATGAAATGAACCCTTTATTTTTCTCTTCAATCTCCTTCCACAAACCAAAACTCTAATATTTTTTCAATAGTACATATATAACAACATTTCACAATTTTAATATAGTCACTTAGTAGTATTTTAACAGCAACACTCCAGAAACAACCGATCTATAACTTGGAATGTAGAATAGTCTCTTATTCACCATACAAAAATGCTAAATAAAATAAAACTTAAATATAAGCATCTTCTAAAATAAGGTGTATTTTTCCAAATTTCCTTAAAAGTGAGCAATCTCCAATCTCTTTAACCATATATTTATAAAATTATTCCCACAAAGAAAAAATTTTAAAGAGAAAAAATATTGAACTGAGCACTAGTAACACCCCAAATCAAACTAAAATTTTGAAAACACCAAAAACTGAAATGATTAATAATATAAAAGAATGAAGCCCAAATATTTGTAAGTTGGGTGACCACATAATTTATCATCAAATAAGGACTCTGTGGGGAACAAAAAGAGATGCTATTAATAGTTACACTGGGACAACAGACATAAATTGGGATTGTCCTGGGAAGTAAACAGGATATATGGTCACTTTAATTTTATGTCTTCACCAGATGGATTTTTTCCAAGGATTCCTAAGCATCTGGATTTCCTTTTCTCCCTCCCTCTCCCTCTCCCTCCCTCCCTTTCTCTTTCTTTCTTTTTCTTTCTCTCTTTTTTAGGTCAGAATTATTTTTTCCTTCCATCCCAACTACCCCTACTTCTCTTTACAATCCAGGAAAATATTAGTCAAACCACTTAACTCCTTCTTCTTTATGTCTGATCGATTTTGTCTTAACTAGGGCAAGAGATGTTTATTAGTCTGAAAATCTCCTTTAAAAGCTATTATTTCTACAATTGCAGCTTTATGACCTCTGTGTTTCCACTTCAAAATGCCTCAGCCAGAGCCCTGAGGAGAAATCAGAAGTCTAGTTTCTGCCTGCACTAATATGCTGCTCTGTAGTTAAAAATCACCTGAAACTGGACTTGAAAAATCTGCTATATCTAACTTCAGGCAGGGATATTACAAATTTAACAGTTCCTGAAATTCAATATTCAAAATAAATAAGAAAAATTGGAGGGGAGGGGCAGTGAATCTAGTCAACATTATAAATAAGAGGTTTCACTATACAAAGTATGGTTAAGGTGCCTGAAGACATTTTCATTCATTCTTCATGCTTACAACCTTCCAATAGTTTCTCTTGAGTTACAGAGTAAAGTCAAAGCCCTCACAAAATATCACATGATTTTCTTCCATCCTGCCCCTGAACAATACCTCTTTTCCCTTCCTTTTTCTTAATTCTCTCTCACCTCGCTCACTAGGCATGAGCCAACCCAACCCTCTGAGATTCCCAGAACCACCAGACATGCTGCTACCCCAGGGATCACAATTTGCTGTGGCTGGAACACTCTCCGGTGCGAGCACTCGAGCCTCTTGCTCACCTCCTGCAGGTCTTCCTCCCAATGTCACCTCTGCGAGACCTTCGCTGACCACACCATTTTAAACCGAACACCCCCAGCAGTCCCATCTTACTTTCTAGCATTATTTTCTTCCATAGAATCACTATTCAGTGTAGCATGTTTTACTTATTTCTTCTGTCATATTCCCACTAGAAGGCAAGCTTTACAAGGACAAAGATATTTTTGTGGAATGTCCTCACTATGATACCACCAGTGTCTAGAAAAATGTCACCAAAAAAAAAAAAAAACCCTCAATAAAATTTGTTCAAGAAATAAATCAATTAATACTATAAGATGTATAACACTTAAATGTGCTAAGTGCTCCAGAATGGGTGGCACATTAGTCACATATCCTTCAACAACCTTCGTTGCCTAAAGATGATTTGAAGTTTACATTTAAAATGTTGGATACCTTGTAAATGTCCCTTTAGGTGCCCCTGAAATACAGAATTCTGTGTATTTCAAAGAATTTATAGGTTCTAGAATATTTTTTATCAGTAATAGGCATAGCAAATTAGATTGTATTGCTTAAGAATATTTCTGAAAACAATATTAAACATCTACATTTTGTGACACTTAAGAAGAATTTAAAATAGAAAAAAATTCCTTTAAGTATCTTAAGCATAAAATACAAGTAAATATACATAAGATACCAATACAAAAACAAAGACCTCCCCTTTTGTCTCTGAAACATCTGGGATAAATACAGATTTAAGAGTAAGCATTTTGTGTCAAACTATATAAAAATGCAAATATCAACATCAGAAACATTAAGTTATCAAATTTTCACTTTTCTCCACCAAGAAGAATGTTTGTATATGAGAAAAAATGATATACAAATACAAAATGTATTTGTTTTGAACAGAAAACATGTATTGCTAATTACCTATACTACAAATCTAGTCGTATGTTGACACACCTGAAATTATGAAATTCTAACATTGCAATAATATTACTCTTCATTCTATATGAATAAAACTTGATAGATAGTAGACCTGAGCTTTGAAAGATTTTTAAATGGCTGATGAGCAGATTTGTGCTGAGATGGCTCTGCTAAGACCTGAGCTGTAAACTTTCTAAGAATCTAGGCTCCTCGCAATCACACGCACATGCACACACAGCTCCTTCCTTTCTCCATCATAGTTGTAATTACACATCCACACCTAAGCAAATTTCTCAAAAGAAGTACAGTATAGTTCACACTATATACTATAAGGTCATAGTAATTAAAACACTGTGGTACTGGCATAAAAAATATTCAACAGAGGAAGCAAGCACATACAATGGGCTAAAGATAGTTTATTCGATAAATGGTGTTGGGAAAATTGGACAGGTATGTGCAGAAAAATGAAACTAGACCATCTTCTTACATCACACACAAGAATAAATTCAAAATTGATTAAAGACTGAAATTTAGACCAAAAAATGATAAAAATTGTAGAAGAAAACATAGGCAGCAAAATCTTGGACATTGCTCATAGCAATATGGTTTTTTTATTGTTGTTCAAGTACAGTTGTCTCCCTTTCCTCCTCCCCCACTCTATGTATCCCCACCTCCCACCCTTGATCCTACCTCCCTTTGACTTTTCCTCTGTGTCCTTTATATGTGTTCCATGACAGCCTTGCCCTTTTTCCCCCCATTATTGGTTTCTGTCAGTTTGTTCTTTATCTCAATGTCTATGGTTATATTTTGCTCTCTCGTTTGTTTTGTCAATTAGGTTCCACTTATAGGTGAGATCATATGGTATTTGTCTTTCACTGCCTGGCTTATTTCCCTTAGCATTATGCTCTCCAGATCCATCCATGCTGCAGCAAAGGGTAGGAGCTCCTTCAGTCTTTCTGCTGCATAGTATTCCATTGTGTAAATGTACCATCGTTTTTTTATCCACTCATTTACTGATGGGAACTTAGGTTCTTTCCAACTCTTGGCTGTTGTAAATTGTGCTACAATGAACATTGGGGTGCATAGGTTCTTTTGAATTGGTGTTTCAGGATTCTTAGGGTGTAGTTCCCAGCAGTGGAATTGCCAGGTCCATTTTTAGTTTTCTGAGAAATTCCATACTGCTTTCCACAGTGGCTGCACTACTCTGCATTCCCACCAACAGTGCACTAGGGTTCCCTTTTCTACATAACCTTGACAGCACTTGTTTGTTGATTTGGTTATGACAGCCATTCTGACTGGTGTGAAGTGGTATCTCATTGTGACTTTAATTTGCATCTCTCTGATGGCTACTGACACTAAGCATCCTTTCATATGTCTCTGGGCCATCTATATGTCATCCTTAGAGAAGTGTCTATTCAAGTCCTTTGTCCATTCTTTAATTGGATTTTTTGTCTTCCTGGAGTGGAGTCCTGTGAGTTCTTTACATATTTTGGAGATCAAACCCTTGTCCAAGGTATCATTTGCAAATATATTTTCTCATGAACTTGGTTCCCTTTTAATTCTGCTGATGTTTTCTTTAGCCATATGGAAGCTTTTTATTTTGATGAGATCCCATTTGTTTGTTCTTTCCTTTATATTCCTTGCTCTAGTAGACATATCAGTAAAAATGTTGCTGCATGAAGTATTTGAGATTTTCCTCCCTATGTTCTCCTCTAGGACTTTTATGGTGTCACAACTTATATTTAAGTCTTTTATTCATCTTGAGTTTATTTTTGGTATGGTGTAATTTGGTGGTCGAATTTCAATTTTATGCATGTAGCTGTCCAAATCTCCCAACACCATTTGTTGAAGCTATTTTTACTCCATATGATGCTTCTGCCCCCTTTGTCAAATATTAATTGACCACAAAGACATGGGTGTATTTCTGGGCTCTCTATTTTGTTCCATGGGTCTATGTGTCTGTTCTTATGCCACTACCAGGCTGTTTTGATTACAGTGGATTTGTAATACAGTTTGATATCAGGTATTGTGATCCCTCCTACTTTGTTGTTCTTTCTCAAAATTGCTACAGCTATTTGGAGTCTTTCATGGTTCCATCAAAATTTTTGAAATGTTTGTTCTATGTCTGTGAAATATGTCATTGGTATTTTAATAGGGATTGTGCTGAATCTGTAAATTGCTTTGGGTAGTACAGACATTCTGATGATATTAATTCTTCCAATCCATGAACACAGTACATGCTTCCATTTGTTTGTGCCTTCCTTAATTTCTTGCTTCAGTGTTGTGTAGTTTTCTGAGACAGGTCTTTTACCTCCTTGGTCAGGTTTATTCCTAGGTACTTTATTTTTCTTGTTGCTATATTAAATGGGATTTTTTTCATGATTTGTGTTTCTGATATTTCATTGTTGATGTACAAAAATGCCTTTGATTTCTCCATATTGACTTTGTATCCTGCTGTTTTGCCAAATTCATTTAAGTTGAGTAGTTTTTTGGTGGAGTCTATAGGGTTTTCTGTGTACACTATCATGTCATCTGCAGTGACAGTGTTACTTCCTCCTTTACAATTTGGGTGCCTTTTATTTCTTTTTCTTATCTGATCACTGTGACTAGGACTACCAATACTATGTTGAATAGAAGTGGTGAAAGCGAACATCCTTGTCTTGTTCCTGATCTTAGTTAAAAGCTTTTCGCCCATCGGGTATGATGTTCACTGTAGGTCTCTCATCTATGGCCTTTATTATGTTGAGGAATGCTCCGTCTATTCCCACTTTGCTGAGTGTTTTTATCCTAAATGTGTGCTGTACCTATCAAATGCTTTTCCCCGCATCTATCAATACGATCATGTGATTTTTGCCTTTCCTTTTGTTTATGTGGTATATTATGTTTATTGATTTGTGAATATTGTACCATCCTTGCATCCTTGGGATGAATCTCACTTGATCACAGTGTATAATCTTTTTAAAGTATTGCTGGATGGGATTTGCCATTATTTTGTTGAAGATTTTAGCATCTATGTTCATCAGCGATATTGGCCTGTTTTCTTTCTTTGCTGTGTCTTTATCTGGTTTTGGGATTAGGATGATGCTGGCTTCATAAAAAGAGTTCGGGAGTATTCCGTATCCTTGGGGTTTTTGGAATAGCCTATGATGGATAGGGGTTAGCTCTTCCTTAAATGCTTTGTAAAAACATTCTCCTATGAAACTGTCTGGTCCAGGGCTTTTGTGTGCTGGGAAATTTTTTTATTACTGCTTCAATTTCACCAGCTGTTATAAGTCTATTCAGGCTTTCTGCTTCTTTGTTCAGTTTTGGAAGATTATATTTTTCTAGAAATTTGTCCATTTCACCCAGGTTTTCAAATTTCTTGGCATATTCAAAGCAATATTTTGTCGGTTATATCTATCCAGGCAAGGGAAACCAAAAAATAAATAAATGAATAAATGGGATTACATCTAACTAAAATGATTATGCACAGCAAATGATATCATCAACAAAATAAAAAGACAACCCACAGAATGGGAGCACATATTCACCAATACATCTAATAACGGGTTAATATCCAAAACTTATAAAGAACTTACAACACTCAACACCAAAAAAGCAAACAATCCAATTAAAAAATGGGCAAAGGACTTGAATAGACACTTCTCTAAACAGGACATATAGATGGCCAATAGATAGATGAAAAGATGCTCAACATCACTAATCATCAGAGGAATGCAAATTAAAACCAAAATGAGATACCATCTCACACCTGTCAGAATGGCCATCATAAATAAATCAACAAAGAACAAGTGCTGGCGAGGATGTGGAGAAAGGGGAACCCTTCTGCACCACTGGTGGGAATGCAGACTGGTGCAGCCACTGTGGAAAGCAGCATAGAGATACCTCCACAAATTAAAAATGGATCTGCCTTTTGACCCAGAGATCCCACTTCTGGGAATATATCCAAAGAAACCCAATAATTTTTAAGAACCGTACACACCCTTATGTTAATTGCAGCATTATTTACAATAGCCAATCTATGGAACCAGCCCAAGTATCCATCAGTACGTAAGTGATGAAAACAACTATGGGACATTTACACAATGGTATATTACTCAACCATAAAAAAGAAGAAATTTTTCCTTTGTGACAGTATGGGTGGATCTGGAGAACATTTTCCTGAGCCAGTCACAGAAATACAAATACCATATGATTTCACTCAGACACGGAACCTATTGAACAAACTGAACTAAGAAGCAAAATAGAGACAGACTGACAAGAAAGCAGAATGACAGACGGGGTGGGGAAGGTTAGGGGGTGAAGGGATTGAAGAAAGAGGAGAAAAGACTCATGGACATGGACAACAGTGTAGTGACTGCAGGAGTGTGGGTGGGCATGGGTAGAAGAGTACTAAATGGTAATGAAAAAATCCAGTAAAAATACAATTTAAAAAAATTAGAACTTCCTGAAATCCTGATGTGTTTACTTGGGAACCAATCACATGTTTTGAATGCTCAGGCTTCCTTGGGATTGATAGTGAAAACCTGTAACATAATGACCAAAGTCAGAGGCAGCGGACCATTGATATCAGGAAGCATCGTGCTAAATTAGTGCATCTCTATAAAGGCTCTTTGCACAACTGTCAAAAAAAGCAAAAACAAGTTGTAAATCAGTGAATTCACCAATCTGAATATCACCGATTTAAAGTTCCCAATGTGCTCCCATGTTTCCTGCACTTGGTTATTAGGAAGTCATTACAACCTGGTACAGCTTTCTTAAGCATCAACTTTACTCAAAGATCTTTCTTGAAAAGGTCTATTTTGCATTAAAAATAGCACATATATTTGGAGCGGGGTGAAATGTTTGCACGATTGTTTCATATAAAGCCTGACTTCAAAGAGCTCTGTCTCTCACACAACCCATAAGAACATGATCATTCACATTATTCACCTCTGCAGCCAAGGCGCCTTCTCATAGAAACGCTTGGGACATACTGACATCAAAAAAAATCACTTCAGTAGGGAAACAACAATAGACATACATCTTACAAGCCTGTTCAGTAGGATTATTTTTGCATGTTATGGACAGTGTATGGTAATCAAAAAGATTTACATTTCCTTTATAATAAATCAGAGTCTACTATAAATAAACATTCCAAAAATAAAGCAAACATGGTCCTATTGATAAGTCTAATGTTGAAAATACAAATGTCTATAGAGCAATGGTATATAAATATGTGCCTTCATACATACACACATACACATATTTACCTATTATATATATTTATATTATACACCCTCATAAATTATATTACTTAATAATAACTCCACACTTGTGGGGAGAAAGAAAGCTCCAACTGTACTTAATTTCTCTTAGGAAAATAAATGTTCTGCAATATTTTAGGAGATTGAATTAGGTTATATATAATTTAAAATTCAACAGAATCCCTCCCTTCTGTTTGATCACTGCTTTCTCTTCGTAATCTTTAAATTCTTCCCTCTTGTTTTACATACAGGATCATGTGTTCTTATTTTATATCATGGTACAATTATTCACCAACTATCTCCTACTCTATAGAGAAATCTCTGAAAAGGCAGGAAATACTTTATGTATCAGCCAATATTTAGATTAGTACTTCACTCATAGAAAACTGCTCAATAAGTGTTCATTTATTCAGTGTTCAACTGAATAAATGAAAGAACAGATAAATAATTCTAGCTTCTATCCCTTACGTTCTAATCACACTAGTGGTGCTTCAAGGAGGGTAAACACAGTTCCTCTTGTCATCCAACAGGCATTTGCAGGGGACTCTCTCTTCAATGACTCAAGCTGCACTTGACCAAATAAAGTTAAGTTATATAGACTATACAATGTAATATGATAAATAATTATAAATAAATGAAACCTCCCTTTTCTGACTAGAGAACAAATATCTAAAACATTTGTTTTACAAGGGAGCCAGAACATGGTTTGTTTTTCAAGATAAGAATTCCTGAGTCATTTAACCAGGGAATTCATCTTGAAGTCAGCATGAGGCTACTCTTTCAGTGTATTCCTCCAGAGACTCTGCTACAGAACTATAAAAATCTCAAATTCTGAGTGGAAATTATTGAAATGCTAATATCTGAAAAGTATAATGAGAGTTGAATTCCAATTCAAAATTATGAATAGACAGCAACCACAGTGTATGTAAGAATCTGTACAATAGAATTCGATTTAGATAAAACCATTTCAACCTTAGACATGGAAACATAAAACCCCAACACTTAAATAACATAATAACCTTGATTAAACACACTATGCAATAAGGAGTTTTACATTTTAGCTTTCAAACTGTTTTAATTTAGGACTCTTTCATTTAGGTCATGAGAAATCAAAACAAAATTTCTCCACGTGAATATGAAAAAAAAAAACCCTTCAGGACAAAGGGCTATTTTCAAAAGATGCTTTTGTGAGTTGGAAGCACTTGCTAAAATTCACAAAGATCCAACTATTAAATATTTAATCTTGGAACAAGGAGCGGGCCAGGCAACCCTAACAGAGGTGAATTCTATCTCTGGTAAAACAGTGTCCTTTATAAAGGACAGTTTATTCATCACCAGGGAACAACAGGCGGCAGCAAGTACCTGTTGTGGGAGAGAACCATTTCACTAGAAAAGATCAAAGTGGATATAAACTCTACAAAGATAGTGTCTCCCGAAACATCCCGTCAGTGCTGCCCCATTCGATATTGGTTTCGATTTTCCCGTTAACAAAGTGCAAGGGACTCTCTGGGGAACCCATTTTTGACTAGACGCTCAGCATGTAAACACCTACCGCTCCACTCAACAGCACTGAAATGATATGCCACTTCTATGGTAATGTTATATTAGCTTGTAAATAGCTGAAATATAAAAGAGAATGATAAATTAAGCCTAATAAATAACTATCTTTCCAAATACGTGCTGTAGAGTGGTACAAAACAGAACTTCTGTTTGAGGACCAATGGAGAAATAATTTAAGACAATCTAAGAAATGAATAATGGATAAGCAACATATTGAAATGCTAAAAGGGTAAAATCATTTTAGAAGTAAGATTTGTATTCATTTTTTATATATTATTTACATGTACACAGAACAACACATTTTGGAGATGATGCCTGGAGGCTTTGCATGGAATCACAAGTATCCAGTTCCAAATGAAAGGACTGGGCTTTCTAGGCTAGTTCTAGGAAGCCAAGCACCTCCTTAGGAGCCATGCCACCTCCTTAGGAGTCCTCCCTGCAGAACTGGCTGTTCCTCAGGATTCATTTGCCAAGTTCAAGAGAAACAGATAAACATTCAAATAAAACTGTGATTTTGTTAGGCCCTCTTCTCTCTAACTGGCACTTATTAAGAATCATATTAGTTTCTTATTTTGATCTATTCATTCTTCATAAAAGTAAACCTTGACTTAAACAAACTCGGGAGTTTGGCAGCATGCTATCAAGTGAAGAAAGTGAACCTTAAACGGCTTTCGATTAATACAAATTGAGCCCTTAGGAGTTAATCACAAATCAGTCTAGCCTCTACTATAATCCCTGGGCCAAATGTTGAGTTAATTGCTCCCTTCAGTATTATGTATTATTCCCTGTGTTGTCCACAAGGCAGGTGAAAAGGGCAGCAGAAAAAGGGAGAGAAGAAAAGCAGGGAATGAAAAGGTAGGTAGGTGCTCTTGCAGTGACCGTACTTGCTTGTCCAGGCCAAGAGGACAAGGGAAAGCGAGAAGGTAACAAATAGAGAAAGAAAGGAAGAAAAAGCCTAAGGAATAGGAAAAAGATGAAAAGATACTCACAGACATCCTAAATGGAAAAAAAAATCTATATTTGAAAATATTTATCACTGGTCTTGATACACATTTTTCTCCATTAATTTTTTTCAACCACAAATTGATTAAACATCATCCAACTTCCATGAAATTATACTGATTTGAGTTATAAAATACTTTCATCAAAGTACCTTGACAATTCTTAAACTTTAAATTTTAATCTTTAGAAACCTTTTATCCTAAGTCAAAAGACAAGGCAATGTATCGGTCAGACTTCTCCTGCCCAGGAACAGGTCTGAAATCCTACCCATCCCCACCTGCAGACACTGCTTTTAACACCAGCACCACTTCTACCTGAAATTCAGATTTGACTTTAAAATATATTCTTATCTTACGTATCTCTAAGAAACGAAAAAATACTGCCAATTAATTCATAATTTCCATCAACTGTAAAATGCATCCTAATTTCAGAAATGTAAGAAAAAATGTTTATTTTAGAATGCATGAAATCTCTCAACTGGCTGGCTGTCTGCCTCCTGTATTCTACTCCAGCTTCTCCTCCAAGCCTCACCCTGCCATGCAAATTATCTGCATTTAACAATACTATCCATCTGAAAAGCCACTATTTCGCTTTTGCCTGAATAAGTAAGAATTAACTTAGAGATTAATAGCATGCAAAATTGTTTTCTTTTTTTCATCCTCACCGGAGGATATTTTTTCATTGCTTTTTAGAGAGGACAGGAAAGAGAAAAACATCAATGCAAGAGAGAGAGAAGCATCAATAGGTTACCTACTGCATGTGCCCAGACAGGAGATGATACACACCCCGACCGGGAACCAAGGCCACAACCTAGGCATATTCCACGACTGTGAACCAAACCCGCAACCCTTTGGTGCTGGGACAATGCTCCAATCAACTGAGCCGCACAGGCCAGAGCAACATGCAAAGTTTTTCACAAACCAAACCCTATCAGTTCACTGGCCTCCCCTTCTGCCACTCCCACATCAACTAAAGTCACAGTGAGGCTCTCTACTTTCCATAAATACTGCATGTTCTTTTCATGATTTCCTAGGTATTCTGTGAACTGTCCCTTTCCATGAACTATCTCCCTTCCCCACCTCCCTCATTTGGAAAAATCCTACTCACACTCTATAGCCTTTCATGAAGCATTTTCAAAGCACTAAGTCATTCCAAGATGCACATGAGTTTGGATAATTTTAAGTCAATTTGCAAATCTTCAGTTCTCAAATCTCCTCTTTCTTAAAACGATACTTGAACACTATCTGGTTCTTCTTTCTCACCAACACCTCTGACCCTTTTCTTTCACCAGTGTCCCTCACCACTTTAAAAATCTTATAATGAGCCCTGGCTGGCGTGGCTCAGTGGACTGGGTGCCACCTGTGAACCAAAGGGTCACCAGCTCAATAACTAGTCAGGGTAAATGCCTGAGTTGTGGGCCAGGTCCTAGTTGGGGGCACACAAAAGGCAACCACACACTGATGTTTCTCTCCCTCCCTTTCTCCCTCCCTTCCCCTCTCTCTAAAAATAAATAAATAAAATCTTTATTCATAAAAAGGTTTTACAATGATAAGTCCAGGGTCTAAAAACCTCCAGAGCACCAAGCAACTGAAGACGACTTGGTCTTCTCCCTGGAGGGAGAGTCCTGTAAGAGCAAAGTGGGAAAGGCGGAAGGCAGCCACTAACTCATGGCAAGACTCCATGCCTGTTACCTATCTATAAGTCAGACTATTTATCTACCAGTCCATCTGATAAATAAATCAGAAATGAGATGCTTGGAGAAGGAGGCATAGTTTATTTAGACTGAAAAACAAAATCATATGTTTTCTAACCAAAAGTTAAGTCTGATTCAGCTTATTAAATTGATAAAGACTAGCTATACTAATTAGATAATATGGTGGATATTTTCCAATTCGAACTAAATCTAGTGTTGGAGACTTTGACCAAATATATAAATACACACACACACACACACACACACACACACACACACACCCCATGTGTGTAACATACCATGAGCAAGAAATTATATCTTTTACGTATGTGTTATAATACTTATCATATCTTGCTATAAACACTTGTTACATGTCTTTCTCCCTTGGACCATGACTTACTTTAAAAAATAATGTGTATGTTAATTATCCCTTATTTTCTTAAATACCTCATTTATTCTAATAAATTTTCAATGGATTATTGGATCAATCAGAGCTACAATTAAATCTTAAAGTCTTACATTAAAAATTCCTACTAGAACAGTGATAATTGCACTCTTGAATAAATAAAAGATGCCCTCACAACAATAAGTACTCACTCCCTCCTCTCAACTCCTATTTCATTTTACCTGTCTAAATCAGCATTCTATGCTAAAAAAAAAATTACCTCAGTACATTTCCCATTTTCTGTAAGATCAAAAGCTCTCCAAAGTTAAGACCCATATCAGATTGACCTCTGCTGTCACCTCAGCACCTAAGGTAAACCTTACTTAATATTTTTGAGTGAATTAGTAATTCAAACTTAATGTATCAGCCTTTGCTCTTTGCAACACTGATACCTAATTGAGCCTTACCACCAGGTGCTTTGGCTTGGAGAGAGAGGATAATTCCTAAAAAGAAAAAAGTGCTGTCAGTATATGAACAGGACTCCACTGACTCACCACGAGCAGGGCCGGCATGCTGAGTTACTTTTTCCAGTAGTAATGAGAACTTGTGCTGAGTGGGCCATCACTTCCTCCTGGGATCAATGGTGCACATTTTTAATATGGCCTGCCAGTTTTTAAGATATAAGTTTTGGCCACTGAGTAGAGCTGGAGTTCTGTTTGTTTTTTTTTTCTTCAAAATATTATAGTTATTTTACTCAAAGTAACAGAGCTAAGAGCCCAAATAAAATAACTAAGAGCATACACAGTAGCAATAAATGCTTAATATTTTGTTGGGAGCCTTTAGACCGTCTGATCTTTTCTAATTTCTTCATATATGAGTCAATATTTAGTCTCAATATCGTATGACTGACCACAGGTAAAGCAAATACTGATTTGAATCTTACATGCTTTCCTTACAATTGCTTTCTGGCCATACTAAGGATCAGATTCATAAAAAAAGAGTATCTTACTACTTTCTAATTTCTACAGAAAATCTCCTTCCTAAAAGTCTTGAGTTTTAACTCAGTTTCATGGCCCTAAATAAAAAAATATTATTATTTTGTTTATTATGAAAAATACCAATTTTAATACCTGATATTCCATTTTGAATTATATATTGATATTCCAACAGAAAAGAAATCCTCAGTAATAAATAAGAATGCTATATACACTTACTAATGCGTGTTAAAATACTGTTTAAATAATTAAACCTACCAGTGAAATAAAATCAGGCTATTTCTTTCAAATTCATTGAAAGCGTTTCAGTGGTAACTAATACAATGACATTCTTCAGTTAACTACTGCCTCATTACCTATCATTTTCTGTTTATTTATTTATTTACCAATCATTGCTACTTATTAGGCTGCCCTCCCTTAAAATAAATTATCTAAACTGAATGGGAACTACATAAATGTGGTCTTGTTTTAATGTATGTCTACTGTCAAAGAAAAGACCACCTTCCTAATAAGTAAATCTAAGACGGTATGATGCTGAAAGTATAAAGAATCTCTGAAAATTTATATTAGAAAGAGCTTTAAAATATATAGTAAGAATGGCTGTTTGGAAACATGAGTGGAAGAATACCAGGTAAGGGTGTTAAACTTGACTTTAGCATAGCCGACCCCCCTGGTCTGCCTGCGCAGGGGAGGAAGCTTTCTCAATTCAGGTCCTTCCTTACCAACATCAGAGGAGCACCCTACACTGGGACCTGCTGCTCTCCCTACTCGACACAGCAAGCCGAAAGTGAGATTTTCAGTGTCTCTTCATAAAGCAGTGAACTAAATCAAAGCCATTTTTAAAAGAAAGTGTATGCTTTTCACAGTTTTATTTTTTAAACAGTTCAAAACAATACTTATTCTGTTTCCATATTTTAAGGAAAATGTAAACAAACTCTAAAAGGCTTTGGAAAATCCACTCTGTAAATTGGAATATTTAGCCTATAATGTTTACTTTTCACTTTCTATCACCAATTTAACAGGCCTTTGTGTGTGAGTTTAAAAGTCAAGAAAAATAAACAAAATCAACTAAATTGTTAAGTAACCCAAATTAAAATTTGTGAAGTCCTAACATAGGAATTTTGGGGTCTTTTTTATTAAAGGCTTTAAGTTAGGTAAACCCATTAATCAAAATTTATTTATTGTATCACTAAGTGGTACTAAATTCTTGCCAAAGTCTTAAAGGTAATAGAAAGCCTGTCCATTTTAACATAAGTTAAGGCAGTGAGAAATTTACTTGTTCAGAGAAAAAAATGTACAAAAATAAATATTAGTGTGGCCTGATTATCATTTACTTAATCATATCTTTTTGCCTGAAAAGAAAATTTTCCTCTGGCTTGTTTTCTAATGCTGAAATCACAAAGGAATGCTATTCTAAAATTATTGAAGAAGTAAAGGACTAATCTGTTTAGAATGAATGTGAAGAGTTATTCATGAATAATTACTGCAAAGAGGCTTTGTTTACAACAAACTTTCCAATCATATATTACTAATGAATAAAACAGAGAAATTTGGCTTTTTGACATAAATTACTGATGCATGGAAGATATTGTTTGAGATATTCCTTCAAAATAATAAAACTCTTAAAAATTATATACCTGCCCAAATTATACATTATTTATAACAATTTAAGAACAAAACCCTTTTAAAACAAGATATGTCTATCCAACTCATCTGGAGTGTGGGGCTGAATTGCCTTATTAAAAAATTGTAATGAAGATGACTTTTTAAAGGATCTTATTTCGGACTCAACTAACACTACTGAGGTTGACCATTCTCCCTACCAATTAGCGGCAATCTTTGTCACTTCAGACCTGTATGTGCATAAATAATATCAGAATTGTACACTCACAATACGGACATACAATGTGCACAATCAGTTTCATCACTGACATAACGGTAAAATCACCTGCAATGGCCAATGATTGCTAATTAAAAAATGCTTCCCTCACTAGACTATAAGCTTCATGAGGACAGGGGTTGCTTATGTTTCCCTTTCATACCCCTAAACCCCATATAAGTGTCTAGGCACTCAGTAGATGCTCAGTAAACATGTCTAATTAATGGAGCCTATTATGGCCATTGAAATCTTGTCCTTTTGAAAGAAACATCAACAATAAATACTTGTGAACTTTATTTAAAAACCAGTTGAAAGAATCAGATTAGTTTGGGGTAGTAACTTAGTAGATTCTAATATCTACCCTGAAGCAACACGATATTATAATCATTTGACAGCCAACTTGACTCAAATTGTTCCATCTCACACTTGGAAAAATGTTTTCCTCACTGTTGGCACAGAATGTCACACACCTAAACTTTTAACTAAAATGAACTTTAGCTCTTTTAACAATAATACACCCTTAGCATTGTTCAGGGCCCCCATGACTTGCAAACAAAATTGGTAGCCTTTGCCATGTGTAAATTTAATTCTATGTGCTATCTTTAAATGTAAAAAAGGAGAGCAGGTAGGCAAGTCAAATTCATCACGGCTTGACTACAAGGACCACTACATTACCATCCCTGGTGATTCATTCTAACACTACAGGGCAGTGACTCGGCCAGACACTGGGCCAGGCCCTGCCAAAACAGGGGAACAAGACAGATGCCAGCCCTGTACTCATGGAGTCTGCAGTATTGCAGGGGCCCTGGATAACAAATAACCTAAGGTACAAGTAGTATAATTACAAATGAAGGCAAGAGCTATGAAGAAAATGGGGTACAAAGACAGAGCAACAGGGGAAACTAACTTTAAATAGTATGGTCAGGACAGGCCCTGCTGAGGAAGTGATATTTCAGTCAAGATGTGAAGGATGAGAAAAACTCAGTCATGTGAAAAGCAGAAGGAAACACATTCTAGGCACAGAAAATAGCAAGTGCAAAAGGCTGAAGTTGGAAAGTGCTTAGCATTTAGAAGAAGTGAAAGAAACCTTGTTGACTTGAGCAAAATTGAAGGGGCCTGGGCTGGGGACACCAGCTGTTCTTGAAGAAGCAAACTCCAAAAAAATGTACACTTCACGTGTCACAGGGAACCCTTGAAGGACTGAGGCAGGCAGTACCGACCCAGCAGGAGAGCTCCCTCTTTGCCAAGTGCGGAATGAGGCTGGGGAGCAGTACGAGAACTGATGGTGGTCAAACCCTTGCCTAATGCATTTATTAAATTTCAGCATCTGTATAAGGCAAGAGAAAAACATTTTTGAAGTTGTTTCTTTCTCTCTAAATTGCTGAACATTTTTTTCAACTGTCCCTGATTCTCTACTACCAACACATTTCAAATGAATATACTCAGTATGTCCCTAAGAAAACCTCTGGGCTCAAGATACCATTTTTTTTCCACCTTGGCATTTCTGCTTATTAATGTTGTGAAGACTAGTTGTAGTGTCCTCACCTGTAAAGTGGGGATAATAATAGGTTTTACTTCATAAAGATATTACAAAGATTATATCACATAATCTGTGTAAACCTCTTAGATCAGTAGGCTAATAATAATTAAATAAAATAATCCATATAAAGCACTTGGCAAGCAGATTATTATACTTAGAAGCAATAGTTATTATTCTTCTAATTAAGTTATTAAAAAGCAGCATCAGAAGTCTTCTCATATTGGATATCCTTTTTCTATTAGTTGGAAAATATAATATCTCCTAGAAACCTCAAATCCAGAAGAAAATACCACAACTGCAATTCTCACTTCCCAGTTAATCACATCAGATGTGTATACAGTAAGATTTTTCCATGAGTAGGTGAATGTAACATTATCCTTGTGTTGGATGAATCATCTGCATTACATTTCTCCAGCATTCTGGGGAGTGGAGAGCTTGGGTGTTAATGTGGAATTCAGTTATTAATAGCTAAACAATGTCCATATAAAATAGCATGAAGAATACAATACAGGATACACATTTATTACAGAAAGCAAACCGGTAATGAGACTGCATAAGGACTACTGTAGCTTGACTACCACCTCTGCATATCCTTAAGTTATTTTACCTATAGCTTCATAACAGATTCTTACCTTCTCAATGTAGTCTTTCATAATACCACATATTAGCATGTATGACAACCACAAGTTTGTTTTTATTTATATAGGTGTTGATTAATATCTCACCCTTGTTAGATATCAACTTTTTTATTGTGACAAATGTCAATGTCCATAGCAAATACATAAAAGGAATCACAGAATAAGCCTCCACATATCCAACCAGACTTAGCAAATACATGTTTTTTTAATTTTTCAATTACAGTTGACATTGAATATTACTTTATGTTAGTTCAGATGTACGGCATAGTGGTTAGACATTTATACAACTGAAAAAGTGAGTTCCCCTGTTAAATCCAGCACCCCCACCTGGAACCACAGTTATTGAAATACCACTGACTATATTCCCTACGCTGCACATCATATCCCTGTGACTATTTTTTGTAACTACCAATGTGTACTTCTTACTCCCTTCATCTTTTTCACCCAATCCTCAAGCCCCATCCCATTAGTAGCCATCCCTTTTTTCTCTGTATCTATGAGTCCATTTCTGGTTTATTTGGTTCTTTAGATTATACATACAAGTGAAATCATATGGTATTTGCCTTTCTCTCTCTGGCTTATTTTACTTAGTAAAATCCCATCAGGCGGCATCCATGTTCTTATAAATAGTTAAGATTTAATTCTTTCTTATGGCCAAGTAATATTCCATTCCAGCTCCTTTATCCACTCTAGACATCAACTTAAAACAACAGGGTATGCACGTTTGCTTTTGCTCAGCATAGTGCCTCCTGTGCCTCCAATCCAGAATCTTAGTGGGCAGCTACAGAAGATGCAACAGGGCACGACCCTGACCCTCCAGTCAGGACTCCTTTTCAGAATCAAGGCCCTCCCCTCAGCTTCCAGGAGTACAGGCTGCTGACTGTTCAGAACTGCACCACTCAAGGTTGCATCACTGTCCTGGCCAACGAAGGGCAGCAAAAGACCCTTGCCTCAAACCCAGGACAACTGTGAAGAGCCATCCCAGCTCCAGAGCTCACCATAGGATCGGCTGACATCTCTATTGTAACTGCATCACAGTTCAACTCCTGCCTTCTTCCAATTCTCAGTCTTCTCAGTCCCCCATAGGCACTGATCCTGAGTGTGCTTGCCAATGGACCTCCTGCAAATGAATCTCAGACTCTGTTTCCCAGCAATTCAACCTAAGACATCACCCAACAAATACTGGTAGAACAAATGAATGATTTTGCCACTAGACCCACACACACCTTCTTTCAGAAGAAAATGCACATACTTAAAGCATAGCCAAAAGTTAAAGTGATAATAAAAATGTGCATATACTTTTAAAATATAGTCATATCATTTCAGTTCACTATTTTATTTAATGTTATCAAACAAAAATAATTACTACCTGAACTGATTTAACATCATGTCCTTCACTCTGGGACCAGAAACCAATTAAAAGGCTAGTAACATTAGTTCTATAGGAATATCAAGAAAATTATTTTTATTTTTATGGAAAAAATAATGTATAGTTAAAATAGGTGTCTTCAGCCAGTCCATTTCTTTTAAACTTACACACCTGGTTACTTGTTTCATAAGAACAGACCTAATATTTACTTTCAGACAAAAATCATTTAAATTCAAGAAATAAATTCAGTTTATTTAAGACAAGTTAGTATTTTATTTTAAATTACAAGTGCAGCTTATAAATTCTTTAGTATAATTCTAATTTTATTATTTTATAAAGTGATGAAAACTTGATGTATAAGGAAGTTTTAGTACCAAGATAAGAAATAAGAAGAAATACTAAAAATGGAGGCTAGAGAAATATATTCAAGCTTCTTTTCCTTCAAATAAAGAAGAGAGAGAGAGACAGAGAGAGAGAGAGAGAGAGAGAGAGAGAGAACACGAACCAACTCCCCTGGGGCTATTTAGTCTTAAAGTGCATCACTTAAGGAGCTTGACTCAAAAATTAGAGTTTTTCTACTTCAAAAATCAGTATTTATCTCAGACCACAAGCTGGAATCTTAATTGTTTTGGTGGGAAGCTTTAAAATTTTAATGGATGTAAAAAGAAAATTTGTTCCCTGAAAACTAGAATTATATTCTCAAATATATCCTCCCATCACCTACTCCTCAACCAGTCTTCTGAGACGTAAGTCTCTCCCTGACCTAAGATATTTTGAATGCCTTACACAATTATTGCTTTACTGGCACTTTGATGACTCATGATTATTTTTAGGATCAAAACTCTAACACAACCACCCTCCCATTTGCCAGTATTCCCTAGTATAACAGACATAGACATCTATCCCCAACAATTAAGTTAACTTGCTTTATCTATAAACACTATTCAAAGTTTACCAAAGGTCAGATTACATATGGTGAGGAACTACTGAATCCCAGAAGCAGAACCTGAAACAAAGTTTATTTCTGTCAACAACAGCAAGAGGCTACATATGTAACTTAGATTGTCACGTTCTCACTTGTACCTACTATATGCAAATAGAAACATCTCACTCTTTGGCATAAGCAAAGAAATAAATCATTTTCTTAAAAAGTGATGGTCTCACTGAATTGTACTTTCCAAAAGAATTTAAATATTTTGTTCAGTATTATTCCCTAAAGTACTAAAATATTTTGACATCCCTCTTGATTATTCCCTTTTTCTTTCTCAGTAATGTCAAAATCTCAATACTCTAATTTAAAGCAAACAAACACACCAAGCAAAAAATAAAATAAAATAAATTAAAATAAAATAAAATAATTAAAATAAAATAAAATAAAATAAAATAAAATAAAATAAAATAAAATAAAATTCTCTTTACAAAGAGAAGGAAAGCAATTCCAGGAGAAAACAATTCTACCCAGATAGAGGAGAGGATTCAGAAACCATTAGGATATCTAATTATCACAATTTGGAAGCAAGAACAAGCAATAAAGGAAAGTAAGTAGATGGTAAACATGAGAAAAATTGCTAAATACTAACTCATTAGTAAATAGGAAAAATGATAAAAATGATCATTTTAATGATTCATCTCTGCTTTCCCAACTCGTCTCCATTCAAACTCATAGTAAGATAAAGTATGAAGACATATTAAGGCAGCCACAGGCCTTGTCCTCAGAACAGGCACTCAAAAGGAGAAACTGGAATCCAAACACTGGCTAAAGCAAACTAAACTCCTCAACGTCCTCACTCCTTTAGGTAATCAATGGCAACAGGGGTTGTATCCACATGCCAAGCCAGTCCAAAATCTCACTCTTTAGATACAATAACAGTTAAAATGTAGCCTCCCTCTGGTGGTGGATTCAAATACATTGGACTGTACACTGACTACAGCTAGATCTTATGTTAATATAATTTTCTGGAATAGTTTGATGATGGAGATTTACAGTAAAGGGAGGCTGCAGAAACCGTTTTTGGGGGTAGCAACTAGATCACAAGAACAACTGGCTTGTACATCATTTTACTATTCGGTACTATATACAGTTGTGCTCAGAAAACTAGCAAAGGAAAGCATTTTTAAGCGTGAGAGTACAAGCAAGCTCAAAGCAACAGTTAAGATTGTGAATGCTCTCAAAATATTTTGGCCCTTTAAAATTTATATACACAATAGAATGTTCCTTTCTCTAGAGAATATCACTGTACAAAACCGAAAAGGACCACAAACTTCAGCTGCAGCTACTGGGAATTACCAAATTACATAAAATTAATGGGATGTGCCTCTTAGCAATGAATAAATTTATAACTAAATGTTGAGTGCCTTACGCTTTTTATTCCACTGGGCGAACTGCTTGAGTAATCAATTCAATCAGATCTATTAGAGAGAGGCCCATTAAATGTCTGATGGGCAGCTTCACTTTTATTCACCTTCTTATACAGACTTCTTTCTGTGTTGGTCTTTGAATTTAAATCTGGAATGAAGGAAGTTCAAAATGCAAATAGGATAAAAAAAACTTTTTTAATTATATTTGATTGATTATGCTATTACAGTTGTCCCATTTCTCCCCCATCATTCCCCCCCACCCTGCATACCCCCTCCCACCCACATTTCCCCCCCCTTAGTTAATGTCCATGTGTCATAAGTTCTTTAGCATCTGCATTTCCTACACTGTTCTTGCCCTCCCCCTATTTTCTACCCACCATCTATGCTACTTGTTCTCTGTATCTTTTCCCCCTCTCTCCTCCTCCCACTCCCCTGTTGCTAACCCTCCATGTGATCTCCATTTCTGTGTTTCTGTTCCTGTTCTAGGCGTTTGCTTAGTTGGCTTTTGTTTTAGGTGTGGTTGTTAATATCTGTGAGTTTGCTGTCTTTTTACTGTCATATTTTTATCTTCCTTTTCTTAGATAAGTCCCTTTAACATTTCATATAATAAGGGCTTGGTGATGATGAACTCCTTTAACTTGACCTTATCTGAGAAGCACTTTATCTGCCCTTCCATTCTAAATGAAATCTTTGCTGGATAGAGCAATCTGGATGTAGGTCCTTGCCTTTCAAGACTTCAAATACTTCTTTCCAGCCCCTTCTTGCCTGTAATGTCTCTTTTGAGAAATCAGCTGACAGTCTGATGGGAACTCCTTTGTAGGTGACTGTGCCCTTATCCCTTGCTGCTTCTAGAATCCTCTCCTTCATTTGAATCTTGGCTAATGTAATTACAATGTGCCTTGGTGTGTTCCTCCTTGGGTCCACCTTCTTTGGGACTCTCTGAGCTTCCTGGACTTCCTGTTTCCTTTGCCAGATTAGGGAAGTTCTCCTTTATTATTTGTTCAAATAAGTTTTCCACTTGTTGCTCTTCCTCTTCCCCTTCTGGTACCCCAATAATTCGGATGTTGGGACGTTTAAAGATGTCCTGGAGGTTCCTAAGCCTCTCCTCATTTTTTTGAATTCTTGTTTCTTCGTTCTTTTCTGTTTGGTTGTTTCTTTCTTCCTTCTTGTCCACTCCATTTTTCTGAGTCCCAGTTTTCCTCCCATCACTACTGGTTCCCTGTGCGTTTTTCTTCATTTCATTTATTGTAGCCTCCATTTGTTCATCTAATTTGCGACTAAAATTAACCAATTCTGTGAGCTTCCTAATCACCAGAGCTTTGAACTGTGCTTCTGATAGGTTGGCTACCAGTGCTATGAGCTCTGTATCTGATAGGTTGACCACCTCCTGGTCACTCAGATGAATTAGCTCCAGGGCCCTGGTCTGTTCTCCCTTTTGACTCATCCTTGTTTTTTTGTTTTTGTTTTTGTTTTTGTTTTTGTCTGGTTGCAGCTGTTATGTAGTGAGGGGCGGAGCCTTAGACATTCACCAGGGTGGGGCAGCCCAGTCACTGGATTGTGATGCTGGATGTGGGGGCGGGGTCCGAGAGGTAACAATGTCGCTTGCTCTACACTGTCTCTGGGATTCCAGTCCCTTCAGCCTCCTTCCCCTATCAAATTGGGCCCCTCTGGTGCTGATTTCCATGTGGGCGGGCTCATGCATGTTCTAGGACCCCTTGGGTCTCTCCAACGAACTCTCTCCTGTGAGGCTGGGATTCCATCCCGGCACCCCAACTCTCACAAGTGTTCTCAATCAGTGCTTTTTAGGCTTTATTCCCGGCCCTGGGGCCCTGTGCTGCGCAGTCTGTCTCGCTGCCCATTTTCGCCTGGTTTATCTGCGCGCAAATGTGAGACACCGGTCAGCCGCCTTGTGTGCCTCACTTGGTCTGCTCATTGCCTCCCTGCACCCGGTAACTGCCACCTGTGCTTCCTTGACCAACAGCTATCACTTCTTCCCTCCACAACCCCTCTCTGCCAGCCATGGACTGAACCCCTCTTACTGGGCTGGGTGAATCACTGTTGGACTTCTGTACAATTCAATCCTCTATCTGTTCTGTTGGGTTTTTTTTTTTTTTTTTTGGTTCTGTATTTTTGTTGTCCTTAATCTTGGTTGTGAGCGGAGGCACAGCATGTCCACCTACACCTCCATCTGGGCCGGAAGTCCAAGATAAAAAACTTTTTTAAAAGTAAGATTTGGATAAACCAAAGACACAAAAAGATAAAAATAAACATCAAAAGTATTAAAATGTTTGTGACTAAATCAAATATTTTCAATTTATTTACAAATGCAAAATTTTATAATATTCAAAAAATTTTCAAGTTACAAAAACAAAAACCTAAAGGGCGGAACTTATGTGGTTTAACCTTAGAAAAATACAAACTAATATGGATACATGTCCTAGGGCCAAGGGATCCACATATAAACCTTCAGAGGCAACAGTAAGCCACATGGGAATGTAAGCACACTTCTTGCGACAAGGAGATGGTGGGCAGGGAGAAACAAGGAATGATGTAGGCTTTTCTTCCTGTGTTTAGGCACATCTCTGCACCCCTATGAGAAGTCACTTCATCTATAAACTAGCAATACCAATCATTCTTTTAGCTACCTCACAGTCTTGACAGGAAAACCACCAAAGATGACAAGGGGAAGAGCTCTGTAAATGTGAGAACATGAGACAGACCGAAGGTAGGAGGGATACCAGAGGCAGCGTCAATGCCACTGTCTCTGACACAGAGCAAGTGCTCAACAAATAGTTGTTGATGAAAGACTGAACATCTTTAAAGAATTTTTTTGAAACCTAACACCAAATCACCAAATTACTTCAATATGTAACATTATATTAACATTACATTCTGGGATGTTCCAGTAGTCTATAATAATTGACAGTATTAGTCCAGTGCTTATTGTTTGCCAGGCCCTGTTCTAAAGACTTTACAAATATTAACCTGACAAAAACCCATGAAGTGGACTCTACTTTCAGAATCTACCTCATTTATAAATCTTTACTTACAGATAAAGAGAATTACCTAATTCACAGTACAGGGCTAAATAATTTACTAAACCTCAGTGTGTAAGTGGAAGATTCCATTCAATCTTTTAAACATCTGTCCAGTAACCATGCTTTTAAACTAAAATGAATTCACTAACACATATCCTCAGTGATAAATCAGTAAGCAAGTGAATCTCTACAAACATTAAAAGTACATGATCAAAAAGTATATTCGGATTAAATCAGTTCACAAGCATAGTTCATTGTGCTACGTAGTCTTGGTTCTTTTACATTCGGGAGCTAATTCAAAGCCATCATCTCTATTATATAGCATCCTTGTTCCACTCTTCTCTCTGTCTTCAAAATACTTTGTTCTCCATATACCAGATTTACTAACAATCACATATTTTAAGTATAATAGTTTTGTTTAGATATGAAAATACTTACACGTGTGGAATTCTTGAACAAAAAATTATAGTAGAAACACCTAGATTACATGAATGTTTAGTCATTGGTTCATTCACAACTTATTTGCTACTGACTGCGATAAGCATTGTATTAGGTGCTGCATGTGGCGAGACTAGCACTGAAACACAACCTTAAGTATTTTTAAAATTAATTAATGCAAAAAATACTTATGTGAGATAGCCTGGAAATTACACTTTTTAAAAACCACTTGTTTTCCATTGAAAACTAATAATATGCTTACTAGTTGAATTTAAAAGGTCTGAAGAGAAAGGGAAGGATCAAATTCTGGGAAGACAAGTGCCAGAGAACAAGTTAGATAAGTTAGTATTTTATTTATACAGCAGAGAATAGAAATGAAGTTACCTCCATGTGTTTGAGATTGTTCAGTAAGAAAAATGTAAGTTTAATAAAAAATAGTGACACTGGATTCTCCACCTATTTCTTACATCAAGGATTTATATGCCTTCCAGGCTATCTGTGTGTGTCATATTCAGAATTAAATTTTGAAACCTGTGTTTCTGATCCCTGAGCAAGGGCTCCTGATGCCACTGAATCTCTAGCCTGTCACCCACTAGAGTGCAGCACACCTGCGCAGTGGACTGTTGCTGGGTTAAAGGAAGCAGAAAGGTTGATAGTGGGCATGGTTGTGTCTCTAAACCCAGAGTGCTTCAAAAATTTAGAAAACACTTAAAGCAAAACCATTTTCTCTTATCCTCACCTTTACAACCTACACACAGCTTAAAAGAATCTTTTTTTCCTTCTCACCTTCCCCAAACTGCCCAACTCCCACCCCTGTCAATCTTTTTCAGGCAGCTGCCTGACTCCCTTACACCAGACCTACACAGACGCATGCGCACACCCTCACAGACACAGCGCACGCTGTCATTCACACACAGCAGGATGTCAAAAACATTACCATTCTGAAGCACCTACGTAAGCTCTACTCTCAGACACAGAACACTCAATTATACCGCAGGGCTGTGAAAGTGAGTGTACGGTTAATATATCCTGACCAAGAGTTAAACCTCCTGAACCAAATCCCAGTGTTTCCTTCACTCCTGTGTGGTCCCGGGTGGTTATTTCATCTTTCCAACCCTCATTTTTCTTATTCACTGAATCTTCGATGAAGAAATGGCTAATACACTTTCTAGTTCAAAACTCTTAATTCTTGAAAGAATAAAAGTGAATTCAAGTGGAGACAGAATAGTTTTGACTTTATGTAAGGTTTTGATGTATTTTTTACAGGACCAAAAATGTTCTATCTCACGAGAGTTGATGGCTGGATCGTGAGTCTCTTGCTGACAGCATGGAGGCCGTGTTCTGCCCTCTCCAAATACCGGTAACACTCGAAACACTAGAGGAATACAACAGGCACTCTGCCTTTCAACTACAGTCACGGGCCCACAGAACAGAATTTCAGTCTGTGGGGGACTGCACAGAGGACACCAGGCCTAAGAGTTCCCGTCAACTAGTGATATTACTCACGTGATTATAAGATGCTGGTGTAAACAAACCTACTACACTGCATCCACATAAAAGTACAGCGTGCACAATTATGCACGGTACATAATACTTAGTAATGTTACCAGTTTCAGCATTTACTAACCCACACTTTTTATTGTGATTTTAGAGTGCACTCTTTCTATTTATTGAAAACAAAGTTTGCTGTCGCACGGTGAGGCATGTCATTACACCGGCAGCAGCCATGAACCTCACCCATGTGCCATGTCTCCCGATTACATCATGTGCTCACGTGCTCTTGATTCAATCTCACGCTGTTCTGTGCAGTAACATACTGCACAGGCTTACAGCCTAGGAATGGTGGGCTTTGATGTTCTCACAAGGAAACAGCCTGACAACACATTTCTCAGAATGTTATTCCCATCGTTAAGCATTCATTACCTGATTTTTAGTTGTGTTGTATTATTTTAAAACATGCTTTCTATATAAGTTTATTTCTTAAAATGCATTTTGTAGAAAAGTCATGGACCAACTTCCAATAATATGCATATCTTTTTTCACCACCAAACAACGTCTACTCTCCAACACACAAAAGTTAGAGTCTATACACTTCTACAGATTCCTCTATTTTTTGCTTAATAACTTTTGTAATTTAATGAAAGAAGAGCGAAACAGGGAGGCTATATAATTAACCTCTTCAACCTGCAAGTTGAACAACCTGAAAACAGACTACAAAGAAGTCACCACCTGGAGCGCTGAGAGCACACTCTACTGAGAGCACATGCATGCTAATTTTAATTAAGTCCCTGAAATAAGAGGAAGTGAGAAATAATGTCCCCACCATCATGCTAATGAGGTGACTGACTAACTGCACAATTAATGCTGTCCCCAGGCAGACACGAGAGAAGCTAACAGCTACCATACATGAGGACACACTAAAGCTACACAGGAAAACAACACAGAACAGCTCCAAATCACTTGATGCGACACACACGTTCTATATTTTAAGAGTTTAAAATATTTTAGTAGCAGTTTCTTGAAGTTGTACCATACATGGTCCAGCTTAGTTAAGTATGGAATCAGTTAACATGGGCTTTCAAGTCAAACTGGCCCCAAATCAGAGCTCTCTATTCTGCACCTGTAAATGTTTAAAGATGCTATCAGCTCTTTTGAAGCCCCTTTCCAATACCAAGCAGGAACAATAAATCATATACTGTCTTGGGACATTGCATGTATTAGTCAACTCCACGCATGTGTGTGTTTTGCTCTCATTTTATTGTGAGCTTCTATCAGGCAAGGAAGGATTCTTTGTCCTTTGTCCAGTGTCCAGCCGAGTGGCATATATGTGGTAGCATGTGATAATGACCGACTAGTCGATTGCTGCTATTTGCTTCCTGTTAGTTCATTGTCGTCATTTTGTTCCTTTTAGCCTTCCAACAATGGTGATCATTTCTTAAATTCCTTTTGTTAAAATACTGATATGGTTTCTGGTTTCTACCATATCCTAATACAAAATAAGTCACAAACTGAATGAAAAATATTAAATACGGGGTAAACACATTAAGTTGGCTTGCTTAAATTTTTTGAATTATTTGCTCATGACCATTACAAGAAATGAAGCTCATGCTGTGCTTAGTGGGAAGGGGAGACCTCTGTACATGACATAGCAAGGGCTGGTGAGGGAAGGTCTCCAGGGAGGGCAGGGGCAGGCATGCGCCAAGACCATACGTGCCTCCTTCTAGCTCATAAGGAGGACATGGCCACATCGCTTTACAAATAGGCTCTAAAAAAGTATTTGAGGTACAGGTTTCCACAAATTGACTTTATGATAAGGAGTAGTAGACCTTTATTCTAGCTAGAGTAGTGAGTTTGTGTGTGATTTGTATTTGAATGCAAAATGTTTTTTAGTCTAAAAGAAGTATGTATGTTGTGCTTATTTTATATGCATTGGTTTTCTGGTAAGGTTAGAGAATTTTTCTCATTTCTATTTTGTTTGTGAGGTCGCAGGAGGACTAGGGTGAGGATTACAGGAGAAACCTGCAAATTCAAGGTTAGGCTAATTGGCTTATGAGGAGTTACCCTTTTCACTTTTACCTCATTTGCACCACAATTTAACTAAATGTATTTAGGTCACAAGTGGCAGGGCTCTTTAACACAACAGGAGGCCTCAAAGTGGCCACACATTTCACACACACACACACACACACACACACACACACACACACACACAAATTATCGTGTCTACACTGATTTAACTTTTAGTTTTACATATAGAGTAATATATACAAAGGTATTTTTGTTTACATTAAGACTAAAAAAAGCATTTTAACTCTAAATAACCTAAATTACAAGTTACTTAGATTTGTAATTTATTGCTAATTAGTTAAGATTTGAATATTTTTGACTACAAAAATAGATGTCTTGCTCCTTCCCTTTGAAAATTCTCCTAGTAGTCTTGGATGGGTTTTTTTACTCTCTTGTATAAAAAGGTGGCCTAGAGCTTTGTTTTCACATCATTGTGAAACTATTAGCAAAATTAAGACAAATTTAGCTTTACCCTTTAATTTTACATTATATAAAATATTCTTAAAATGTCTTTGCTATCATTTATCATCACACTTCAAGCATTCATTAAAAAGTATGACAAATTCTCTTGAAAAAAGATTGCTAGAAATTTTTCATCCACTACAAAAGGAAAGATGAGTGTTCTTTTTTTAATTGCATTCATTCCTCAGTGAAATATAAAATTAAACATAGAAAAAAGAGTAAGCAAAGTTGGAAAGGTAGTATTTTATGACAAAGGTATAGGTTAACATTCCAATTTCTTGAAATATTCACTTAGTCATCAAAACTGAATTTTAAGAACAGAACAGTGACCTTGTAGCAGACATTACCTTTTAATTTCACTTTATACAATCTTTTAAAATATTCACATCTATTTACATTAACACATACATCATCAACTTTCTCTCTCTAGTTGTATGGTATATTAGCACACACAGTTTTAATACAACAAAGCTAAACTACCACAAAGAAATGTAAGTTTAATACTTTTATATTATATCACATTTTGAAGAATGCTCATCAATATATTTACAGCATAATACAAAATAAAAACAAACTAATTTTCTGGTTAATTTTCCATAAATTATATAGCGAATTACTGTTTCTCAATGCTAAGTACAATTGAACAGCCTTTCAACATTTGATTTTGGATGACTACAGACTGTTCTACTTACGGAATTTGCTAAAAGGTAACAAGGCAGCAATTTATTGAATGGCATGCAATATGTAACTCCTGCAATATTTAATGTTCTCAATTTTTAAAACAAGAAAAAAATAAGAAGTTGAGAGGCAATGAGATTTCTAATACAAATTAGTCTAAATCTTCTCTTTATAGATTAAGGAATAGTCCCCTAAATACACTAAACACCTGGGTCAAGGTCACACAGTCGTTGTGGTGCAATGAAAAGGCCTAGCATTTAGAGCACGGCAGACCGGGATACTAATCCACAGTCCACCCCTTACTGTACTATGTTGTATGTGTCACTGTATCTCCAGGGACTTAGTTTCGGCATCTGTATAAAGTACACTAATAAGCATTCCCAACGTTGCTGTGATGACTAAAGTGAAGAGAGTATCGTGGTCCATAACAGGATAGTAAACGTATGTAAAGTTCTATCCTTACTAAAGAAACAGCCACATACAACCAGGTTTCTTCTTCTCTAAAACTCACCAGGATGATATTCTACTTAACTTACTAATGGCTTAAAATTTTAAATATATATTTTTTCATATAGTTTAAATTCACTTTAACTGTGTGAATCTTATACATTAAAAACCTTACCTTTTGCCACTTGCATTTTAAAGAAGCATAATTAGAAGCATAATTAGCTAATCTGTAGTGACTTTAGCAAAGCTTTTCCATTCTCTCCACTAGCCTCTGCTTTTTTCCCTAAATGAGTTAATATTTTTTCAAATTCCAAAATTCTTAATAGGGTTAATGAATGAGTGATTCTCTCTGTAAACACAATGGATTGCTAACCTTTATATTAAGAAGAAATTTTTTTAAGTCAAGTAAAATGTCTCAACTGTAATTACCAATTACTTGAGCAATTACTTTAACACAATGATCAGGAAAAAAAAAAGAAAAGGTTGTTCCTGCTTTCATATAAAGTATCTTTACATACTCTAGAGATGTTTTCCATTTTATAAGAGAAAACTGCACTTCTACATAATCAAAAAAAACCATATTGTTTATTTTAACTCTTTATTATGCATTAATAGGAACTAATGAGAAACTAAAAATAATTTTCCTAGTCCTCAAGTTATCTCATAAAGTCATGTTTATGTGGCAACAAATATGGAATGGTGAAAAGAAATTGACAGTGTCCTTTATAGCTTCATTTACCGAAGAAAAATAATACATCTAATAATCTATGTACATATATACACATGTACATACACATATACATATTTTATCAATTTCTCTCTGCGTTCTCCTTAACATAAATTTCCTCTCTTACAGATGGTAACAATAGATGAAGGACTCTACACATTTAAACTCGTATTTTGCTAACTACAAAACTCAGTTCCAGGGAGTATTTACTGTGTGAAAATATGACTAACACATAGTATTCCTAGCTGCCCAAAGTAAATGGAAACATCCACATAAATCACAAAGGACGAAAGTTAAGTTAGATCCAACAATGACTATTCCTCTGGAATATAGCATGCTGACATTTCACCCTTTAGAATCACAGACCATTTGTTAAATGTCCTATAATTGCTGACCCTGGGGATTCTCTAATGCTCTTCCTGAATAATAGAAAACAAAAACACTGCAGAAATTAAAAGAAACGTGAAAGCCCCAGATGAATCAAAGGTATACAGTAACAACTGCTATTTCAATGAAAGTACATTCTAACACCTTTTTTCCTTCCTTTCTCAAGAGGTTCAAAAATAAAATGCATATTGATTTTGCCAGCTGGAAGAAACTTTCATCATTCCCAAAAGCAAAAATCCAAATAGGATCACAATCTCTGCCACTCAGCAAACATTCACATAAATCCCAAGGTAGTGTCTGTGGAGGTAAGGAGAATCACAGGGTAGTCAGAAACCAACACCCTACCTCATTATTCAAAGGTTTAGACAGGTGGCCCTCCAAAATTCAGAATGGGACTCCCCTGCAAGAAAGGTGCTCCTTTCAGAAAGGTCACATCTTGTAGAAAGGGTACGTAGTCCCAATTTCTCATTGCTAAGAGTGGTTTTCAGACAAAATCAATCCTGAGGAATAAACATTAGTATCTCCAATCCCAGAAGAGAAACTGCCTACATGTATGATGACAATCAGTAACATGCAGTTGAATCCAAACCAGACTTTAAAGCCCATGTCATTAGCAAAAATGACCATGTCAATCTCATATTACCAGTCCACTGCCGTTTTAACTTATTTTCCACCTTTGTCTCAAAAGAATTAAGGCAAACATGAACTATTTGTTGGTTTGTCTGTCATATGACTAAATAGAGACTTTGGTTGGCTGGTGAATATAGTAGAGAATTGCCAAATGAGTATAAAAATCCACTCAATTAAATATAATTATTTCTTAACTCTTTTCTGATTTATATGATTTATTTTCTCAATCGGTGATTACTCAATGATGAGAGTTGAACACACCACTATAAAACAAACGAGAAAAAAAAGTCTGGTGCAAATCCCTCTATTCCTATTTTTAATCCCATGGTGATGGTTTTTAACTACACTCATACCAAAAAAAATAACAAAATAACATAAAATAAAATAATAAAATGAAATGAAATGAAATGAATTCTACATGGAATTTTAGAGTTTTAAGACCCTCTGAAGACCATATATTGGCTCCATGTAAGTCCACATATAACTCTGTTTTTAATGGATACCTGAAAGCACTAACAATATTATTGTTATTATTAACTTTTTCTTTATACACTGCAGCATGGCTCAGAGGCTCAGCTCCTTATGTCATTTTTTCCCTCCCTTGAAGCACTTCTAAAAGATATACCTAACTTGCCATAGCCAGCTCAGTTGGTTAGAGCCTCATCCAATACACCAAAGTTTCAGGTTCAATCCCTGGTCAGGGCACATACAAGCAGCAACCAGTGAATGCATAAATAAGTGAAACGGCAAATAAAAGTATGTCTGTCTCTGTCTCTCTCCATCTCTCTCCATTTCTCTCTCTCTCTCTCTCTCTCTC